>JBAMBS010002106.1:0-129240 GCA_037044455.1 Zygothrica quintamaculata
AGTGGGTGTGTGGTAATTGTTTTAAAGCATTCGAACATGAATTTTGCTAATTAAACATGCCCACAAATGATTTTCGGCAAAATGCACCATAATAATGACAAAATGTAAATAATTGCAGCTAACAGGCAAATGTGGCCAAAACGACCAATTGGCCACCGAATAACCAACACACGCAATTCACAATCAACAGCACATACTAAAACACACATTTAAGTACACATACCCATACAGACACGCTCACACACATATATACACACACAGAATGACACCACATGCAAGCATGTGCATAACAATAGCATCGACTGTCAATTGATGATAACAAAATGAAAACACTTAAAACTTAGACGACTAACAGTTACTCTATAAATATACAATTATATATAATAGTTATAGGAACACTTAAAGGAAATTTTAATTATTTTCTACTAATTTTTCTTTACAATTCTTTGTTAAACATCTAAAACTTTTCGTTTTCAGGTTTTCTTTTATTCAGAGCAATATTAACTGGGGGTATATAATAAAAAAACGCTATAAATATATAAAATTAGCTTCAAATGAAGTGCTTATTAGGTTTAGGTATTAATATAATATAAATTAAACGGTATAAAGTATTCGTGCAACGAACTATAGCTCTAGTTTTCCGAAAGTTGCATGTGTTGTCATTGAAAATGTTGCGTTCATTCAGCTGTATATCACGTTGGTTTTCATGGCATATTCTTGTTGTGCTAGTTTGCACGTATGTGTATGCGTGTGAGTGTGAGAGACATAACTATATTTTTAGTTTTGTTTTACGAAATAAGAATTGGTAATATAGCATTATATATATATAAATATACAATTGTTGTCTGATAATTAATAAACGTTTGGCATAACAATTAAATATGGGCGTAAAACTAAAATTTAATCAAGAAATAAGGTTAATTATTATTATTATTATTATGTAGCGGTCTTATTTTATTATTATTAAAATGTGTGCAAAGACTTTTATAAGTAACTGTTGATATTGCCATTGTATTTTGCAGTGGCAATTCATTTCGACACGTGCAATTTACACTTCACAGCTCATTTTCATTTCAATTTATTTATACACACACAGAGAAACACTTAAAGAGAAAGGAAGTATAAGAATTGCAGAGAATTTTCCAACAACTCGGCAATTTCTTATCGAGCTTTCCTTTTTGGGCTATTGACTAATTAAAAAAACGCAGAAAGAAAGTAAAAAAATGAGCAAAACTTGCTGCAAGTTGGCATAATAAGCAATTGCTTCTGTTTCATTCACAACTGTTTACCTCTGCTAAAGTATAGGGAATGAAAACAAACAATATAAAACGAAAGAAAAACAGAAAATATCCTAGTTCTAAAGGATATTTTTTTTTTGCCATAGCCTCTCCTCTTTCCTCCACAGCCCCTCCCCCCATAATACCTTTGGAATGACCCAATAAATTTACTCTCATTATGACGCGAAGCCACGAAACGTTTTGCTTCTGTCCAGCTAAAGGAAAGAAAAATAAAATGAAATAAATGTTCCAAGAATCTGTTTTATGTATACATATATACTATTATATATGTACATATATATATATATAGTTGTGTGTGTTTGTGTGTAGAAGCATTTACTAACTGGCAGGTAATTGCGCTAAGCTCTATTGAGAGTAACCCAGCGCATAATGAGCGTGAAAATACTAACGTAGCTCAAAATATGAAAATCTTTTGTGGAAAATGTGGAAAATCTTGATTTGCGCTTCGCTGAATTTACTTACTTGCCATTTAACTAACTAAGATTTACATTTAAACCAAATAAAACTACTTAAAGGATTGCATTTAAGATAGACTCACTTTTTTTTTGTACTCTTTTTCTTTTTTAACAGAAATCAGCTTATTAATAAAACAAAATAATAATAAATATTTTTCTTGCTGTCAGTTAAGTAAACTTGTTAAAAGTTTCGTTAAGGTGAAATGTCTGTCTGAGTGGATACTCCCAATTTATTTATAGTAACTATAGCAACAATTTTTCGTTGCTTTACTCGGAAAATGATTGAAACTTTTGCATATTTGCAGTAGACAAGGACTACCCACAGTCGGATACGCTCTATTATCTAGCATTTTACTTGTTTTTCCAGTAAAAAAATTGACTTCTTGTGAATTTTGGACAAAATCACAAAACAAATACAAGTCAAATAGCCATTTGATTGGGGGCTTATAAAATTTCAATGCCAATCAATATTGATATAAAATCTGTCTAAGTGACCGAGACATTTCGATAATTATCTAATAGAGACAGGTTACGATTCGAATGGGCAAGGATATATAAAATAGGAAAAAAAGTAAATATAAAATAAACATATATAAAAGGAATTTAAAATCCAATTGTTAGCCAATTTAACAATGAAATGTGTTTTGGGTAATAAAAAATGAAATTGATGCGTTTTAGGTTAAACATCGAAAAATGAAAGCAATGATTGAATATGTATATATATATACATATAAATGTATGTATATAATCATATAAATTATGTGGTAGTATATTATAAGAGGCTTTACTGTAGGAGTGTTATTTGTAGATGGCTAAGTTCTTGCTCTGCCTGAAGTCCTTTGGAATGTTTTCAATGTGTAAGAGCACAAAGGCAACCTACATAATTAAACATATATATATATATATCACACATATATAGTATATTTACTATAGGCTACATCTGAGTTCTAGGTTGGTGCCTAACAACAGCTTGTGCTAGTTCCCTCTCTCTCTCTTTCTCTGACTGTTACATTGCCGCAAAGTCACAGTTTGCTAGCCCTCTGTTGCATTTGCACTTTCATTTCAAAAATTATTATTAATATATCCCTTTGCTAGTACCCAAAGGATCAGTTGAACTCTGAGTAATCAAGCTAGGCCCCAAATAGTCCTGGCGTAAGTGTGTACCATGTGCATGACGGCGACATGTCCTGGCGCAAAATCTATGCCGCTTCATTATGCCTAATTAGACGCACTAGTTGCAATTGCACTCTAAGGTAACTAACACAAATGCAAATGCACACGCACACATACACACATATATATGTATAAATAGATATATATATAGCTCATCCCCTTTATCTGTATGTGGTGCTTTCTGTTTAGTCATTCAAGTGCCGCACATTTTGAATAATTAATTAGAGTCCTGCTAATTTACACGCTGGTTCACTGGCTTTTTGGTTAGCGTTTGGGCCTAGAGGCTTTCACTTGCATTTGGTGTCGGCCACATGTCCAAATCCTCTATCTCTCTCTCTATCTTTCTCTCTCTCTCTCTCTCTCTACCACTCTCTTTATGCTACTGCCTCGTTTCGCTGCTCCTACACTGCATGCTATTTGATTATTTTGTCGCTGCAGTTCCTCTGTCTCTAGCTCTCTCTTACTCGAATATTCTGTCTCTTGCTTGCATGCTCATGTGTGGTTGTGCCTGTGTGTGTATGTGTTGGTGTGTGTTTGTGGTGTGGTCTGGCATATTTATGACACTGGTAATTAAATTTAATTGTTGCACTTTTGGAGCACGAGCACACACAGCGCCTCGTTAGGCATAGCCAAAGCGACCCCTATATATATATATTGTGCTACACAATCCACACCTTGCCACACACTCACATACACGTACCATAGGGCAAGTATGCACGCAAGAAACTTGCCACCTTTTGAACTAAAACCTTGTGCTACTCTTAATACCCTGTAAACCGTAAGTAGGGTATTTTAGCTCTATTAAATTAAGCAAAATCTCTAATACAATTTCACATTTCAAAATTGCTTTTGCGTATAAATAAATTTACATCAAATTTAATTTTATAATTTATGTTAATTACAGGGTATTTACTTATTCTTATTGGTAATGTTTAATTTCTATATCTACTGTTATAAATGGCTTTCATTTTATTTTTAGTTTAGTTGTCGCATTTCGTCGCCATTATAATTTGGCATACTCCACTTAAGTTGCGTGCTGCTTTGATATGATAAGCCTTTAATTTTTACCAGCCCACCCACCTCCTACCACAACAGCTAATATTGTGGTACCCCTTCCCCTTCCCCCTTTAAGGTAAAGTAACAACGCCACTGTAATTGCAATGCTAAACGCTAAATCATAGCCTCACGTGTACCACGTAATTAGCTTAAGTTGTAAGCCGACTGTTATAGAATTTCACCCGTCTCATTACAATGGTGTCCATGTCTAATGACCACACACACACATATATATATATGAATATTTTATAATAATAGATATATATATGTTTGCATTAAGTTTCACGTGTTGATTCATGAGGATTATTTTTGAGCTTTTAAAAAAAGTTTTTGTTTAAACTTAACATTTTTTTTAAAAATATATTTTGTCCTTTTTAGAGCATATTGAGAGATTATATATAATAGCATTTACTTGTTAAGAGTGATTTATGATATATATAGATTTATATTTTATATGTATGTATGCATATGTATATATATATATATATAAATTTATATGTGTATTAAAGGGTTAAAAGTTAACTTTAAAAGTTATAAATTTGATTAACAAGCAAATTTTGTGCTAGAATTTTTAATAAAATTTACTTAGTAAATACTGAAGAGATATATGTATATGTATGTATACACATGTAGATAAAGCTATTGTAAAATTGATTTGTATACATATAAATAGAAACATACATATATATAAATTTATCTGCCTTTACTCACAGTCATAAATTCTGCTTAAAATATGACCTAAATTTACTTCAAAATTTTAGTTGAAAAATGTTGCTAAAACTAAGAAAAAACATATTTAATGCTCTTAAATATATATGTATATATATTTGATAAGTAATAATAACTGAGTTAATCTCTGCAACATATTATATAAGTCACATATAAAGAGCTCAGAGCAAATAAAGCTTGCTGCAAATTATTCATATTGTTTAATGCTGTGCCTTGAGTCCTTTGGTATCCTGCAGAAGTTTTAACAACTTTTATTTGAGTTTGTAATAAATCTTAGCTTAAAGTTTTATAAAGGTAAGTTAAAGTTTATTTAGAACTGTGTTATATATATAGAGTTCTAGGGTATTCAAGTTGTTTTTATAGTCAACATTGGGTCGATTATATGGGGAGTTGCTTCATATATCTTAGCTAAAATATAAATAAGTTTTATTTTTGTCTAAAGTTTTACCAAAACAAATATATCTTTTTATATCTTTTATTTATAATTTTTAAGACTTATAAATATAAATATTCTGCATTTTTAGTTTTAATTAAAAAATAATTTTAATTTAATTAAAAATTTCCTTTGTAAAGCAACAATAAATTTGCCTTTAAAACTCTTTGCCAAATATTTGCAGCTTTCACTTTTATTTGTTACATTTTATTTTATTGACTTATATATATAATTAAATTTAATAATATTTATAATAAACTATTATTTGTTTAATTTAAATTAAATATTTGTTAACTTTCACTTCGTTTTGATAATTAGTCAAGTTGTTTGTTAACTTTTTGTTTGAATTAAGGCAGAACAAATAATATAAATCAAAATCTCTATAATGATTTCTATATATATAAATTCTTGTGTATAAATATTGTTTATAATGTATAAATTTGTTTTGAATTAGGCATGAAAATTGTATTTGATTGAAAAACAAATTTTGATTTATAATTAATTTGTAAGTAGCTCAGAAAAATGTTATGGAAATACAATTTATGATAATTAATTATCATAAAATTTTGATTGTTCTTTTTTTGTTTGATATTTTATTGTTACTGTTATTGCTATTATAATTAAATATGAAACAATGTTGAAATTATAATGTGTATATATTTGGTATAACAATAAAATTTGCAAATAATTTTAGTTGTATTTTTATTAACTGTTATTGATACAAGTATAAAATTGTATAGGATTTTCGACAAAGAGAAACTTTTCTAATAGGCCGCAAATATTCGAACACTTTTACTGTAAGCCAAAAAAAAAAATTATATGCCAACAGCTAAAAATTTTATACAACAGAAAGGGTACACATGAAAGGAAAGTCCTTTCCCCAACTTTCACAACACACATACATACACACACGCAGACATACAAAGAGGGACACAGGCAAGTGAAATGAAAAGCAAAAGAAACTGTGTTGATATCCTTGACTTTTGTGTTACTTTTATTTTGCCAGTTTAAAGACTCTGCACTCCGTCTCTGTCTTTGACTCCTTCTACAAAATTTTTGATCCTGATACTGACTTTGAGACACACTGAAAACAGCCTTTGCCCGCCCAACTTGGTAATGAAAAACGCCGCCCTCTATTTTCTCTACCTACTTCTTTCACTTCGTCCTTGCTGCTTTGGCTACCTTAATGGGGCGTTGCGGGCGCTTTGCCAGAAAATGTTTGCAATAGCTCGGTATATAGCGGTATTTCAGTGATTCCCGTTGTTGTTGCTGTTGTTATTGTTGTTTTTATTATACCCTATATGTATTTAAAGTATTTAAAGCAAACAAAGCTGCTGGCAAATGCATATTATATAAAGAACCTTAAACTGTCTGCAAAAAGTCTTCTTAGAATTCAAAACTTCAACTCAATTTAAGTTAACAAAATTTTCAGCTTAAACTTGGCTTATTGTGCTGTCCTCCATTGTTGCTTTCTAAGATGCAGTTAATAAATTGGTTAGGGTATTTTGTTAGTCGTTCATAGTTTTGATTTCTTCTCCTTTTTTTTTTTTTTTTTGGTATTTTTAGTTGTTGTTTTGAGCTGGCAAACTTTTTGAGTAAATGTCTTTGTCAGCAGGTGTAGCCGTGCAGGTGGCAGGTCCTGCCATTCTGCACTGTTGCTCTCTCCCTTTTTATTTTTTGCTTTTTTGTTGTTTTGCGTCTTATTCTCTCTCTCACTGACATCCTTGCTTGCCTTTTTGCAGTTTCATTACCCTGAAAAGAGATTTTTATTTAAAGTTGTTTCTGAAAGAAAGCAAAGAAAGAGACACAACAAAAAATATCCATGTAGCATTTATGCGGTCTTTTGCCTTTTGCCTGTTGTTGTTGTTGCTGTTATTGTTATACTTGTTGTTGTTGTTATTGTTGTGCTTGATGTTGCTGTTATACTCGTTGTTGTTGCCTGCTGCGGCTGCTTTTAATGTTAAAAGTTTTGTGCCCCCTTTTTTCAACTGTGCTCCTGCTTGACTCTCTCTGTGTGTATGTTTGATTGTGTGTGCGTGTGTGTGTGCGTGTGTGTATTAATGCTAAACACTCGAATTATTTAAGTACGTATACGTATTTTGTGTTTTTTTTGGAATTATTCCATGCATTCATAAAATACGCTGGTTACGCACATTTTGCCAGGACATTGATGTGTCCTTTTGTCTCAGCAGGTACATATACATTGTGCAGACACAGCGCTTAAATTTAGCACTCAATTACATAATGGCGATAAGTTGAGACACACATACACATACATGTACATAGCATGTGCTTACATTAATGAAATGAATCTCATTAAAATGCAACGAAATGTCACTTATCTTAAATTGAAATTGAAGCACAAGAAACACAATCTTAAACGCAATGTTGGCCAATTACCTTGGCTGATTTGACATAGCGTAAATTGACTGATAACCATCCAAAGTGCCTGCAACAACACAACACCCACAACAACAACAAGGTGTTAAATTAGACTGCAAGCTTGTTAACTGCTAAAGATTGTTCATATATACACAAAAGAGATCTGCTGAAATTCAAATGGAACAGTTGAGCTGAGTTGAGTTGAGTTGAGTTTAGTTTAGTTTAGTTTAGTTTACTTAATATGGGTCAGTCTCAGCTGCTTGCATAATGTAACAAAGCAACATTTAAGGGACACAACACCACGGGGGTGGAGTTGGTGTTGGTTGTGGCAAATTAAGGTGGTGTTGGTGTGGGTGTAGCAATGCCAACTAAAGCCATATTAGATGGACAAACATAACAAGGCCAAGCGATACAAGTAATGGCAATGAGAATACTCGTTGTGCCAAAAATATGTGTACGTGTACAGTCAAGCTCTACTATAATGCACAATCAACTCAGCACAATAGAAATATATATATAATATAAAGTATTCAGCATAGAAAGTTACATAAAAACTTCTTGCAAACAATTGCATTTTATGTAAAAACATATTGTTAGAACGTATGTTAAAATGAAGCTATACTGTACATTGTTTGCTTTTGGTTTTGTAGCTGGAGCACTTGGCTTCATCTTTGGTTAACTGCAAAACATAAGCCGGTCACAGCACATTCATGAAAAGCGATAAAAATGGCCTGGCATTGTGCGTTGTACGTTGTACGTTGTGCGTTGCCTTCAGTGCCATATTGTCCAGAGGAGAAGCTCTTCTTCTTCTTTTAGCTTCTTTTGTCTGTCTGCAGACGGAAAGTGAGGAAAAATTGTGGGAAATTACATTTCAAGCTATATGCCTAGGCCAAAAATGTAGTTTGAGTGAGTGAGTGTGAGGGGGGAGGGGGCATATACAGAAATCCAGACTTAGCCTATTAGCATTCATATTAAAACGAAAGTGTAGCTCCATATTGCGTATACGCCATGATACAATGTACAAGCGTACAGCATGGCGTATGCGCAATGCCATTTTCTGTCCGTATTTGCAAGTGTCTTTCTATGTGTCTATGTGTGTGTGCGTGTGTGTTTGTCTGTATATGTGCTGAGTGCTGGGTGTTGTCGAGTGTTGAGAGTCTGTCTGTCTAAGGAAAACAATCTGTTTTTTTTTTTTTGCGTCCTCTGCTACTCAGCTCCTAGCTTCTAGGAGCTCTGACTTTAGCTGTGCTCTGCCCACACTCCTGTCTAGCACTTGGGCAGATTTAAGGATTAACGTGCCCGGGCTCAATAACGAGCAGCAGCAACAACAGCAACAAAAACACTTGGCTACTTTCTGATTTGCTTCTCCCACCACACAATGAACATCTTCGACGCCGCACCCACACACACACATACTTAATTCCTTTTTGAGTAATACGCGTGTCCTTTCAATAGACAACACACAAAATTGCAATCGTGCCCCTCATATGCTTTTAATTTTATGCCCACTGTCCCAGCTTAAGCTTCAGCTCTTATTAAAACCTATAACTTTTCTCTATTATACGCTCATACTTTTCCATTCACTCTCTTTCTATATCTCTTTGGTGCATTAATGTGTGACAAACAAATTAATTACAACTCATATAAATAAACAAAGTAAGAGATCATAAAATATATATTATATAATATAAACAAATATTATTTTTTTTTATAGTTCAATGATATAGAAATTTACTAAAGTTAATATATAAATTTTACTTTCTCTTATATTACTTATACTCCTTTCAAAGGATGCAAGATGATTTCCTTAGATTTCCCTCTCCTTAAATTGGGTTATGTTTATGATAAGAAATTGGCCTTGAGTTGTTGGCAAATCGTATATATACTAAAATATCAGCCTGTACAGTAGTCATTCTAGGAAAAGACAATCACCCTGTGGCATATATATTGATTTTATCTCATTTGCATCAATTTCAAATACCGAATTTAATTTCCAGTTTCGATTCTAAACAAATATAAATTAAGAATCAAAATGCAAACAAGTTAGCTATAATATATTTACTTTTATTTTTTTTTATAGGAATTTTAACTGTTATTCAGCAGATTTGAGCTAAAAATGTTTTTTTTTTTGGCAACAAATCGTAAAATTTATTTGGTGCTCAAGTCAAATGAATTTTGTTCAACTTTAATGCAATATTTCATTTATTCAAATTAGTTTATATGTTTACTGTTAGTTTTCAAAGTTTCGAAAGACAATTTAAATCTAATTTTTCACTGTGTATACATACTGTGTATACATACATAAATATATATATATATATATATATGGGAAGAGGTGTCGTAGCTTCAGTCGCACACGTTTGTTGTTAATCGAGCATGCGGTAAGCAAGTTTCGGGGCATTGTTCAACAACATTAACAAACAAGCCGCAAAATAGCCAAGCAACGTACATGAATGTCTAGTTGAAGAGTGGGTAAAAAGTGTGCGAAGTTTGTGGGATAGGGGTATGTGGTAGTTAAGAGGAGTTGTGGCTTGTGTTTTTAGTAGTAGTAGTAGAGCAAAACAAGCTAGGCAAAGCATGTCTTTTAATCGATTGAATAAATGCGCACGCTAATGTCCAGGATTCAGGTAACAACGAGAACAGCAGCAGCAACAAACAGAAGCAACAACTAAAACAAGAACAACAACAACAACAAGAACAACAACAACAACAATGTAAAGAACAATCGAGTGCGAGTTGTTGTTTGCGTGTTTTGTAGGTGTTGGCGTTTATGTGGCTTTGTCAATGCCACTGCTGCCGCAGCATGTAATGCTGCCACACAGATCCCCAGGCACTTAAGGGCACTTTGGACGTGTGCTAAACACACACACACACACACATACGAACACACATACACACAGATACACAGTAGTATGTCCCAGACATATAAAGAGGTACAGCCTGTATTGGTCAGGCTGGCGTGCTTATCTTTGTTCTTGTTCCTGTTGCTCTACGTAAGTTGGTTGGTGGAATGTGAGTGGAATAGGAGAGGGGGGGAAACCTAAATAATGCGCTTAATAGTGCAGCCCACATTCAACAACAACAACAACAACAACAGAAACAGAAACAACGTGCGCGTTTTTGCCATTTACTGTGCTTTGTCTTGGCCATTAAGCAACAAAAAAATTGGAGAGATAGAGAGACAGAAAGAGAGAGAAGAGAAGAGAAGAGAAGAAAAACAAAAACAAAAAAAGGCCAACAACTTCACACACTCACAACACGCACTGGCAGCAAAGGCAAGTCACGTGTTGGACATTGCATGGGCAACACGTTGCCTGTGCTCGATTAGCATATCAATACAAACGTTACGAACAACTCACACACAAAGACACACTCACAGACACCCATATATATACCTGAGCATGTAACTACATATGCATAAAGGCACGCTGTATAGTGACACATCATTATGCTGCTTGATAGGCATGTACCCATATTGCGTATACGACACGTTGCACGTCAGCCTCAAGTGCTAGGCGTAACTTAATGAAATGAGCGGATTGAATAGTTTTGCTATTGCATATTCAATGCATACGCACATACACACACATAAATATAGACTATAGACACACCCATAGTTGCGTAGATATTGCTTTTTATTATATTATATCTTCCTTTTGCAACTTCTTGGCATTGTTATGCGCGCCATCAGGCAACACATGCCACCAATACCAACAACAGCAACATCGAAGGCAGCCACAGCAGCAGCAAAATATCAAATTACATTGCGTTGACTACCAGCATATATATATTGTATGTGTGTGTGTGCTTGTCCCACTTTTGATGCTAACACTTACCGGCACACCTACACTGTCTACCGCCTACATGTACACGTATGTGTGTGTGTCTGTGCCTGTAAACTACTTAATGGTGTGTAAATTTGCCACGCGCTGCGTCGCAGCTTGGTTTCAATTTTGTGGCTAAAGAAAAATTAATTTCGTTTCCTTTTCCTTTTGCCTTTGCGCTTTGCCTTTGCCTTTGCCTCTGCCATTTTACAATGGCAGTTTACAATTTCATTTATGTACTAACAATGCCAATGCGCCACACTGCGTATACGTAATTATACACAGAAACAAGCAGCGTACATAAATTTAATAAACCAAAAATGTATAAAAGGCAACGGCTAACCAGAAAAACAAACAAAACGCAAAATGATCAAACACAAAACAAAACAAACAACACAAAACACCCACACACAAATACATGCACAGAGACAGTACATAATAATACTGGAAAACCAAATATCTAATACAGATAGTAACCATAGATAGTTTGTTGTTGAAACGCAGTCAGTTTGTGATTTAGTCAATGCCAAACTAAACTATGGGTATTTATGCTATACAATTGAACTGATGAATTAAATTTTATGCTGGATATGTCCTTAATATGTTGTCCTAACATCTATCCTTATGACAGTAGCTGGGAAATTTTGTCTGTATTGTGAAGAGATATTTCTCAAAAAGGAAATCCAAAATAGATGAAGAAATTGAAGCCAAAAACTGAAATTGCAACCAGAGCAAAAAATATGCCATATAAATTTGCTATTAGAAAAGGAAAATAAATTTATATGCCCCTTTTGTGTGGCAGCACATAAACAAAGCAGTTGCAACTTAGCCAACTGGTTGAGTGACATTTAAGCCAATGTACAGTAGCACAAATACATAAAGTAAGCAATAAATATTTTGAAATTTTAAATATGCCAGCAAATGGTTATTGCTTTTTGGCATTAAAATAAAAATAATGTTAGAATTTTTGAAATTTTATGTTGTAGGAGTTAAATGATTATAAATTTATTGAAAAATTAATAAAAAAAAAACAATATTTAAATTTAATATTTTTATTAATCCTTTTTTATTGTTTCTGTTACCACTGTGCCTATTTGGGTCTATGTCAAGAAGCGAGTAACGAGAATTTACGATTGGCACACAATGAAATTGCCACATCGACAGGATATGCACCAAGCTGACTATCTTGCTACCTGACTCTCAGTCTCTCAGTCTGTCATGCTGTAATTTTGCCATTTTGTTCCAGGTTGCCAGGTAGCTGGATTGCCAGGGTGCCAGGGTGCCAGTGTACTCCTGGCTGTATCTGAACATATCGGATCTTGGAGTAGGAAAAATTGAAAAAGCTGCCTGCTTGTTGTATTGACAATAAATTTTCACTTACAGTTGCAGCGCCTGCGAATCTGCTTTGGCATTGTCAATGCACTGGCACACAACGTATATGCTTTATATATATATATATACATACACATACATATACTCTTATATGTATATACATATATATATATATAAATGGTAAAGGCTAAAGGGTTAAGAACCAAGGCAGTAGCTACGTTTCATAGCTGCGTGGCCTGGCGAACCACATTTTAAATGCCAACATAAATTTCAACCTATACACACACACACACACGCATACAGTCACACACAAAAATGCACATACAATTGCTGTAGATGTGTTTGTATGTATGTGTGTTTGGTATACTGCAGGCAATCGTTTATAATCAGAAAACCAGAAAATTTCATGTTTCTGGCTTGCCCCAAAAGTAGCCACGGCTTCGCTTCTCGCTCACCCTTTTGGTTTGCTTCTCTCTTTCTCTCATACTTTGTGTTTTTCCCTATACATTTCTAAAGTTTCTCATTTCTTCTCTTTGTCCCTTTTTTCTACTTATTCTGTCTTCTACTGCATGTTTTGTGTACCCGTAGAAAAATCTTTGAACTATGAAAAATTGATATTAGCTAAAAATACTTTAAGTCCTTGCGCTTATATGAGTATATATACATATACATACATATATATATATACATTTATGTGTGTGTGTGTGGCATATGTCTTGCTGGGACTATATATGTATACACTCATACAGTCTGTTGCTGTCACTATTGCTCTTGTATTTGTGCGCCCAGTTGCTGTTGTGTTTACCCGGTATAACACCCTACCCCCCAGGCAACGCTACACCCCTTCAGCTGAAGTGTGTGTGCACAATGATTAGGACTGAATGTCTGACCACAGTGACAACGTACACATTGTACAATTTACTTGGATTGTGATTCCTTATTTAATTTTTTTTTCTTTCTTTTGTATTTTCTTTTTACCGCCTGGGAATTGCCTTCTTGCCAATGTATATCTGACCGTGTGTGTATATATATATATATATGTGTGTGTGTATAAGTCCTCTTGGGCATTTTTATATGCTTACTTTGGCTGCGTTTTATTTAATAAAGCAATTTACGCTTCACTGACATAACTTATTGTCCAAACGCACTTATTTTTCACAACTGGCCGACACAGATAATTTGTGGCATTTCTATTGTTGTTGTTGTTGTTGTTGCTGCTGCTGCTGCTGTTGTTGCCACACAATATGTAGTATACACTTTAATAGGCCTCAAGCCAAATAGTACATGTGTTCTGTTACAAATCGTTGCAAATTAATTTACATAATAAAAACTAAATTAATTCTAAGCACTCGTTGTTGAATCATTTCTTTTTTGTCAACAACACTGTAAGAAATTCATTTGATGTTGATGTTTTGCCATTTCTCAATGTATAATTGTAAACGGTTTGTTGAAGTCATGATTAATTAAGATTAATTAAACCCAACTTGACAGCACAATGTAGCAGCCTTATAAAAGTCATTAACTCTATTGCTAGACACAAATAAATATTCTTTATATAGATTTATATATAGATGTATGCTCTTTAGCTTCATGCAACAAAAGTTAAGTATATTAATTATTTATTATTTAATATCAGGTCTAGCCAAGTTTTTGAATAATTCAATGAATGCTTATTTATAACTTTATGAAGCCTTTACATTTAATATTTAATACAAATCTCAAATTTTATTTAAAATTACGTTCATTGTTTTTATGTAACGGTTGTAGAGATTATGATGAGCATCACAAGTAGCTGGTGAGCGGCAGCCATTGCTTTAATGTGCTATATCTTAGACAATTTTGCACCGATTATAACTTTTTATACTTTGAAGGACTCGTAAGGATCACTCTTTGCATTTTGCATTAAAACAATAACAAAATATAAAAATAATTTTTTTTTTGATTTTTGCAGTTTTGTCAATGGGTTAACACTGTACAAATTGGCAATAATGGTCATGTTTCAAATTTGAATAAAACTAACTGCTTTCGAAAGCTGTAAGCCCCAGTATTCGAAATAAGTATATTCTTTTAAAATCAGTCAATATATGCCAGAGCTATAGACAATCACAGTATCAAAAATACTAAAAAAACGTACTTTCACATTTCTTACATCCTGTAAAACAGGCAATGGTCGATTCATCAGATAATATAACCCTGATTCCATAGTATTTGTACAACGGCGAAATTCTTTAATAATTTACGAAATTCTATAGAATCGGTGAACTAAGTTAATTCGGCCATTGCCTATCTTACAGAATCCGGACGTTCATCGCCATCGGATAAAATATTGCTGGTAGAGACCATTGTATAGTATATTAATCAAAAGCTGAGATATCTACCATTGCCCGCTGGCACTTATTTACTGGAAGAGAAAGACGCTTTATTTTAGCTTTAATTAAGAGATTATTTCGATTTTTATTAAAAATTGTGTACATAATTTATATATAATCAAATTTGGTTTCATTTGTAAAGCAAGGACTTTGGTATAGTATAAATTAATGTCGTTTTTATCAAAGAGTTGGTAAGGGAAACATAACTGTTGGCTCCATCTACAAACATATTTCTATACGCTTTTATTTCCTTAATCTGCTCAGTAACGTGGCAACCTTTTATGAGATATATATTAATATAAATATATATATAATTTATGTATTATATATATATATATATATATATATGTGTAAGCCACTTTTATATGCCATTTTATAATAAGTTTTAAGGTTCACAAAAGCTTCTCTATCGTTGAAAAAAATCACGTAAAGGCAATCACGCCAATTAGTTTGCGGATAAGAGAGACAGAGAGATAGAGAGAGGGCATGGTTTGAGGCAATAATATCACCTGCATCTAGCTGAACTGCTCCGTTAACGTTTTTGGCCCTGTCAACTACTGTTAGCCCAGCTCGTTACCAAGCTTCTATAGCTCTTTTGTTGCCTGCTGGTGGTATCAACCGCGGACGTCATCGCCACAGGCAGCGCTTGCACCTTTCTGCATTACAAATGAACGTTGCAAACAAAATTTTTTTACATTTTTTTCCCGTTTCTGTTTTTTTTTTTTTTGCTACGCTTAGCGTTGCGGCACATTTGTACCCTTTAGAGCAACATTTCAGCATTTTTTTTGCAGTCTTTTATGTGTGTATGTGAAGGCATATATATGTATGCAGTTCTTTTTTGCTCTCTTTATTTTGAAGCGCACATCCGCAATGGTAACGCCTGCAGCTCTACACGGTTGAGCTGCTGTCTACTGATGTTCCTCATCCTGTTCCTCTTCCTGCACAACAGTCAGATGAAGAGTGTGATGCTGTTTTATGCGTTTTGCCAAACTGTCAATCAATAGAATTGTGTGGTTTTTTGTTGTGCGTGTGGTGCGCCTCCTTTCCCATCAAAAAAGGGGCACTAGCTACACTAGCTGTATGTATGGCAAATATTGTCGGTATGCTATGCCAGCCAGTTGTGGGTTGTGTACAGCGTGGGGCGTGACAACGTCAAAGTTAACGTGCATCACTTGGCGTGCGCCTAAAGTGCTGCAATGTTATTTTTCGCTTTGTGACTGCGCTTTCTGTGGCGACATTTGCATGCAGTACAAAAACCGAATGTATTGGGGTGTGTTTGTGGGTGTACGTGTGTGTGTGTATGCGTGTGTTTGAAGTAAAGGAAAGAAAGAAAGAAAAACCAGCCAACAAGTGTCGTTGATGTATGGCACGTCAGTTGGTCAACATTGAAGTCAAGGCAAAATATTTTGGCAATAATTTAAAAACTTGCTGTGCCGCCTTCAATAGCACCAATTGTGGTCTACAATTGACCGAACAGAAGAAAAAAAAATAAACCACATAGCACAGTTAAATTTTCAAAAAATCCAACTGTTTTTTGCTCGTTAGCTCTTGAACAGTATGTAAAACTAAATAGAGCTCAAACTATTGAACAACTAACAGATACTCTATAACCAAATGTTGCTAATGATTAAGTTTTACATAAACATTATACAGTGACACCTTAATCAAGATACATTCATACATATATGAAGATATAGCTTCAGCTAGCATCAACACACACACATACATTTGCATATTGACTTTATACCCTATTTTCTTTTATCTATGTCAAAAAAAGAGAGAAGCTCAAGCGAATGCGCTTTGCATGCGGCTTGGATTTTGTTGGTCCTGTCCTAGCCTAGCCTAGCCTGGCACTTTACCCGAAATCAATATCCTCCTATCTCCGACTGTGTGCCTTTCCGTTTAGTATTCTTTTTTTTCTTGTCTTCTCTTTATGGTTTTTTCCCATGCTGACTTGAAGTTTCAGGGCATGCGACTGACGGAAGTTGACTGTCTGCTTGCTTAGGCATGCAACGGAGCACAGACATATACATAGTATATATGTGTATGTGTGTGTGTGTGAGGAAAGTCATGATTATGTCTAATAGATGTCCAAGTCAATCGTTGTTCAAACACTTGACACTTGAGCTCTTGCCATTGGACGTGCCAAAACTCAGAGTCTCTATGTCTCTCCCTCTCAGTTAAAAAAAAAAAAATAAAATAAAATAAAATAAAAAAATGAAATGAAAGAAAAATAGAAAACAAAAAAATGATTTAGGAAAATGGTTCAATGCCAAAGCAAGTTGTAACGAAAATGTATAATAAATGAACGCAACACACTTTCAGCTTAATTATATGTTGAGTAAAATACATAACTAATGAGCTGAAACAGTATTTATTTTTTCCTTCCTGTTCCATAGGATGAACCCACAACAAGTGTAAGCGAGCTCAATACTACCAAAAATATCCCATTTGCGACAATCAAAATGATTAAGTGGACGTTGGACTCGTATAAAACAACAAAATCGTAAAATGAATATAATAAATAAGTAAAAAAAAAAAATAACAAAAAACCAAAAACAGAAACAAGAAATAAGAAGAATTCAGTTATCCTTGACTTGTCGAGCCTTTAATACTCTTACACACAAATATTAAATATAAATTTTAGTCCACTTATGTTTGATATATGATACAATTGTCTTAACATCATTTCATTTGTTGTTTGGTATAATGAAAGTGATTAAGAAGGTCATAAAGTATGGTTAATAAATAAGTTTATGAGCCTAAAATGTGGATTAATGTGAAGGCATAAGAAACCATTTAGAGTTAACTTTTGACATTTGATTCTACAAATTTTCAACTAACTTTCACTTAACTTAATATGACATATTAGCTTATTGTATTTAACTTACTTTAAAGGTCTTTAAATAATTTTAATTGTTTACGTTAAAGTAGCTGGCAAATAGCTTTATAAAGTTAACTAGAATTTCATAGTTTCAACATATTTTTTTGTGGAACTTTCATTTTATTGTTTTTCATTGCTGTTGACCTTATTTTGCTTAATAGTTGGCATATTTTCATAGCCAATATGCGCATATACTTAATGCTTTTATTTAAAGTGTATAAAAAATATTGCGTATACGCAGTGTTATGCCTGGCTCGCAATAACCAAATAAAATGCGGACCCAGCCAAGAAATATGACCGTTGCGTCGCTTAAAACAATTTAAAGCATTGCACACTTAAGTGTGTGTGTGGGGAGATATTTTTGTGTGTGTGTCTGTTGGGTGGGTTGGCATCTTAAAAAATATACTTTAACTGCTTGCGAACAGCAACAATAACAATAACACCCCAGGGAGTGATTAAAATATAATAAATTTAAGTTGAAAAACGAAGAAAGACAGCGGCAGAAACCGTAAGAGATTAAGTGGTAGCCACAGCATAAAACCGCATAAAACGCAAACGTTTCGTATAGCCACACCCACATATATACATATACACACACTTACACCCATTAGCATACACATACTACTTGGGCAGCCACATGGTGCTGCCTGGTCCGGTTGTGGCAGAAAGTGTGAACATAATTTAACATGCAGCCGCGTGGCAGATTTGTTGGCCTCCACTGTTAGACAATGTTTTAGTCTTTTAGCCAAACCTACATACGTATGTGTGTGTGTGTGTTTTTAAAGCGTTATATGAATTTGATTTGCGGCATTTTAATTTATGAACTGAATTTTCGTAAAGAGGCAACGTCAAACTGCCAAACATTTTTGCCAAACATTTCCTGTAACATAAGTTGATCCTATGCAACATTTTGGGGCATTTTGCTTACCACATTCGGCATCCCTTGCAAAAGAGCCGCAGCTGTCTGAATTCCAAATCAAGCTCAATTTTTTTTGTTGTTCCTTTTTTTCCGTTTTTTTATTTTTTGTTGTATTTTAATTTTTTCATTTTTTTATTCGGTTTTCTTTTTTTTTTTGGTGAAGTTGCGAGAGGCAAACTTGAGATTTTTCTCTGGTTCTGGCTTTTCAACAAAATTTTCATGTTATTTTTGAGGTTTTTTTCTTCTTTTTTTTTTTATTATATTGTTGCCTGTTGTGTTGGTTTTCTTCTTCTTTTTTTTTCTGTATGTTGTTGTTCAACGGTTTATCTGTCTATCTGACACTCACATGGGCGTTTCTCGGGTTATCAGCGGTGGCATAAATCTTTTATCTACCAGTCGCAGCTGATGCTGAGGGTTATATTCCTTATGCCTTGCCTAATGAATACGCACAAAGTTGCTAATGAAGCAACAACTCAGTTAGTCCGGAAAGGGCAGACCGAGCCCACATGTACACATGCAAGTTAAATATACATATTTATAAGGAGTTGGATTTTATGAAGATATATTTATATCTATATAATATATATATATATATATGTATTTATGTAGATGTATATAGTGTACAGATGGAGTGTATGTGCTTGGCTTATTTCTAAGGAAAAGATTGAATAATTATACTCCTGAGAGTATATAAAGATTGTAATAATCTTTGCACAAATGATATATAGGATAAAAATCTGTTTTCATAAACTTGACTGCATATGGGGAAAAACTGTTTTTAAGGACTTCTTCTTGCATAAGTTTTGCTTAAGTTATATTTAGTAATAAAAGTTAGTTGTTATCATTTCGAAATTAATTTCATTTAATTGATTTTTAACAGTTTGTATGCAATGTTAAACAAAAAAGGAATACATTTTTCATTTAATTAAGAAAAACATTTCGTTTAAATTAAATAACTTTATTTATTCTGTCAAGGAAGTCAAGTTGCCTCTTATTATTGTGCTGTTTGCAGTATGCAAGAAACTCTCTGAGTATAATTTATTATTTGCTTAAAATTAAGTTGACTTGTCGATTTGTTTGTCCAAATAATTTATCACAACTAACTCCTAGGAGTTCAATTAAATGAAACGAAAAGTTTAGCAATTGCCGAACTTAATTAAGAACTATTACTATGCGGCTTGAAAAACTTTTGGCTTATGCAACCACTGAATTGCAATTGTTTTAGGTAGGTAAATTGATTTTGCCCACTTTTGTTTCTGCTTTCTGTTTTTTACTTTTTTTTTTTCCTGTCCTTATTGCACTTAATAGAAGCTTGAAGGTAGCTAAACAAAAACAAAAACAAAATGAGTGGAAAAAAAATTGTCGGCAGCTTTTGCTGCAAATGCTTATTGCGGGCTTTGAGGTGGTCGTTACTGAATCCTGGCTAAGGCGCATTGGTATATAACGATAAATAGAAAAAAAGTTGGGTTGAAAATTACTTGGCCAGGCTAAAAGGCAAAGCCAATAATGTTTGGACATTGCAAGAGCACTTCAATGCACTAGTGCCAGTGGTTGCAACAACAAAAGTCAAGTCTAGTGGCAGTTGCGTGCTTAAAGCGTAAAATTGTTTGTTATAAAATTCAATTGCTGCTGTGGTTGTTGCTTTGCCTTAATGCGCCAATGAAATGGTCTAGAAGCAAGATGCAAAAAACAAGAAACAAAATAGAAAAAAAAAACAAAAAAAACTATACAAATATCAAGAAACTTCAGCTTCGAAGTTGAGTTAAAAATTACAATATTTTTCTCCTTTTTTTTTTGTCTTATGCCGAGATTTTATTCGCAACGAGTTGCAGTATCAGTTACGAGTTTCTGGCCATGAGGCAAATTCATTCAGTTCATGCAAATGACCTGCGCCTGGCACTAGAGAAACTTTTTTTTTGTTATTTTTTTTTTGTATTTTGGTTGTTGTTAAAACTTGTCATACCCTGTACCCAATGAAAATAGGTTGAATAAAACTGGGAATATATTTCGTAGAGATTAAATTGAACTCTCAGACAGTTCAACTGTCAGTTTGATAGCTTTATCTGTACCGAAGAAACACATTGTGGCATACAGTTGCTCTTAAGTCTGTCTTTAAAGAGTAGAAAAATCAAGTTAAAGCACTTGGAATCTAATTTACATTCTTTTTTTATATAATGTGTACTATATACTAAGGATATGCTCTACTTTAGACTAAACAAAGCGATTTTATACTCCTTTTTATATATATTTAAGGAGCCACCCACATATGCTGTGCGCTGCGCTGTTAACTTTCTGTTAACTCAAGATCTTTAACATAAGTCGAACTGTTAAGCATTTTAAACAATAAATAAGCAATTCCTTAAGGCTTTTATTATATATCTTTTGTTATAATTTAGCTTAAATATATAATAAGAGGTATTTGCTTAGTCCTGACTAACAAAATCCTTGTAAGCTCTGTCTGCGCTTGGGTTTATGCTGAGCATAGCAATTTGCTAGTTAGTAGAAATATGAACTGCTGTGCCATACACCTGCTGATTGGGTTATTTAAGGGGGAAGTGTCTTAATATAAGAGCGGAAAGGCAACAGCACAACAGAGTTGTTAGGCTTGGTCGTATTGGCTTTTATGATGTGACATTGTTGTTGTTGTTGTTGCTGTGTTGTCCTGGTTGTTATGACAAGCAGCATCATAAAAGTGCGTAAAAAAGGCAACAGGTTGCCTGGCAGTATTCTACACATATACATATATATATATATATAGTTATAGATCGTGCTCGACATCGTTTGACAACAAATTGCGCATATCAAATTTACGGAATTGTCTGTGCGCTGCGTCGTGCATATTTTTGTAGAGTCCTTGACAAACTAATAGAATTTGTTGCCTGACTGCCTTACTGCCTGAGTGGTTGAGTGTCTGACTGCCTGACTGCCTGAGTGGTTGAGTGGCTGAATGCCTAGCAGACTTGTTGGTCTCAACGCGAATGTGTTAAGGACAAAGTGTTTGGTAATGGCCTCAAATGGTAGGCGTTGCCACAACCAACCGCCCAACGTTCTGTCCTAACAACTGGGCGGGCTAATGCCACAATTTCGCGCTTTATACGCGGTTTGCGTGACAAATATTAGACACAATATAATGTATATGTAGATGTATATATGTTTGTGTGTATAAGTATGTGTCACATCTTTACATATCTGTGGCATTAGAGCTGCCATATTAATGATTTTTATAGTATAATAATGCGTTATCACGCCGTAGTTCACTCACTCATAAGCATAGATATGGCAAATTCATTTGTTTTTTGGCTTTACCATAAAATCCCTACACTGTTTGTCTTATAAATACATACATACATATATATATATATATATATATATATATATATATGTTATGTATCTGTATATTTTAGGCCTATTTGCATACGAATTTTGAATTCTGATTGAGTTGTTGCACATTATTTATGAGTATAGATTTGGCCAGTCTCAACAAATATTTGGATATTGATTTTCAATAGAGTAGAGCATTAACAAAACATTTTGCTTTCTGATTTGTTATTTTGAATTATGTAAATTTATGTCGCGCATAAATAGCAAAAATTATTATCCTGTCTATTCCCTTATTAAATGACAAACACACAATTTTAAGCTTAAACAATGGCAATCAAAAAGCAAAAAGCAAAAAAAAAAAAGTAGAATATAGAATATATAAAAATGACAATAATGGTAGAAGTTTAGAGCAATAAATAAAATTTATGTGCAGCCAGAAAATTAGTAATGTAAATGAGTTTCTCTGTAAATGTAATATATGTATTTAAAAAATTATAATAAAATTAACATAATTCAATTGCAAATTGATACATAGAATTGAATTTTTTTTGTTGCTTTCTTTTATTTGCATTTAGATAATTAAAAACGTCACTTTTGTTTACAAATTAATTTATTGTTTAAATTTATTTTAAAATATTATATAAACTAGTTTACTTCCTGTTGACCTTTTCAATTTTTAGTTGATTTTATATATTACATATATTATATTTATATATATTTATTTAGCTTTCCGCATCTGAATGTGATGTGTTATTTGGCATCAACTATTGTTTACAAAGAGCATTTTTGAAGTTTCACATTATACGAAAATTTCTTTTTGTATTTTTGGCTAACATGCTATCATTGATTTGGGGTATAATGTAGAATTGAGAAATAGACTTTTTACCATAAATACAATTGGCATTAGGCCAAACAACAAGCTGTCAAAGGTTGGTATGAAACATCGGATTAAGTATAGGTTTTAATGGCATATCATATGCCTTTCACATCTGACCGCAAGCGCTGCTGTTGCGGGTTTCATTTACTCGTAATCAGTTGGGCAAGATAATTGGCATAATCCGTTTTTGTGTTACTTTCGTTTGGCTTTTAGATTGGCAAAAAGGCGGCAAAAATGTACGTATATATAGATATATACGTATATAAGAGGTAGCAATATGTGGTGTGGTTAAATGAATGAAAAGTTTGCGTGCAGCAAAGCTGTTCCAATTAGTAAAAGCAACTGCATTAAGTTGTTGGCATATTGACAGTACATTTCAAAGTGAAGTTTACATTTGAAATGCATACAGTTTTATACATCACAAATTGCCATAGACTTTAGTATAATATTTTGTGTCTATGGGAAATATTTTTCTAAAATTTTTCTAAATTTTTGACGTCTTTGTTCGTTTACCATTGATAAACTTGCATTCAACATATAGAAAGGCCTCAAGCTACAAAATATTCATTACATTTTTGTATTTGTGTAAATATTTTTTGGGTTGAGCCAACAACAATTTGTTAATTTTCTATACATATATTTTAGACTACATAAACAATCACACACACACACACACACAAACATATATATATATAAACAACTAAGTACATATTTACCTATATACTCATAACTAAGCATGATGATTATATAAAATTTTATGCTTTTAATCAAAATCTCAGCACCAACACGATGATAAATGTTCTGGTAGTCGTGCTCAAACATTCATAATTCAATGCTTAAACCGCAATTCATGTTCGTCTTTTTTCAGTTGGTTGGTTGCTGCCAGTTTTGGTTGTTGCTTGCCGCTATTCATATTAAAATTGGTGGTGTTGCAGCAGCTGTTGGGTTGTATGAGCTTACCTGGGGTAAACCTTAAAAACGCTTTTGCATTTTCATAAATTTTTGGCTTTTTCCCCATGAAATCTACCCACACTTATACATATATACACACACACACACACACACACACACACTTATACATTTATCCTTAGTCTGTCTGTATATAAGCGACTGCATAATTTAGCCTTTACTGCACTCGACCCCATGCTTCATACCTTGAGTTTTATTTTACAAACAGTGTGGCATACAGCTATCCCTTGCCACTCGCCACTCGGTACTGGGTACTCGCCACTACCACTGCCACACAGCCGTTTGCAGTTCATGTTCCATTTTTGAAGCATGCAACTATACGGTGAATTGTAGGGGACGGTTCAATGTAAACTGCAGGGTTTGGGTGTTGCTGCTGCTGTATGGGTGTTGCTGTTGTGCTCTCGTTTCGCCCTTTATGCAATAAAATTGAAATTAATTTTTAGTGATTGCGGATGCGGTTCAATGTTGTTGCCCGACCGTTAACCAACGCATTATTTCTCAGCACCCCCAGCGGTCAGCGGCGGTTTGACACCGCATATTGTTAAGGCCGCAATTGAATTGTAAATTTTCTTTGGTGGCATATGGATGAAAATTGTATTTTCAACACATCCCACTCAATGTAAAAACTTATACACAAATGTTAAAAAAAAAAAATTTAATATCTGTTATTTTGTTTTAATTTCTTTTGAAGTTTGTATATAATATTTACAGTAAATAATTTCATGGACACACTGATTAATGAAAAAAGTAAATATACTTAATATCACAAAATTGCAATATTGCTTTCAATATCTACAATAACTTTAATAAGATTCCATATCGTGTTGCTATCATTAAACGAATTAAATATTTTACGGAATGATATATTTATCGATACATCATTATTTTGTGGTGTTTAAAATTCCATAAATATTTATAATAATAACATAAATATTAATAACTAAAATATTTTCCATTTTTCAATTTCAGGCAACATTTTGTTCAATAAAATTTATATAGACGTCATCTGAATTGAAATTAAATCATAAAAGGTAAATTAAATTTTTATTTGTGCCAACGTAAGAATCCACTTAATAAAAATGAACGTATATCAAAGTGTTGCATATGTTAAAAAAAAAAAAAAAAAAATTAAGTTGTAAGTTATATTAATTACAAATTCGCGTCATCAAATGTTCCATTAATGTGATATCCGACAGCAAAGGACATGCAAGGACATACGAAACGCTGTTCATCAGCAAAATGACAGCTTACAAGAAAATATCATTTAGACCACTTAAATGTCAATTGATTGACTAACTAATTGAGTAATGGAATCGAATGAAGTGCTATAGTACTTTGTACTTAGTCTCTCTTTGAAGGCAAAAAGGATACGCCTTTATTCCTGACCAGTCTAGTGTGCAAGTAAAAAAGTTTCAGTCAACTGGAAATAACCTTTGCTTAATTATTATTTCTACCCAACTCTTGTGTCAGAAGTTAATATAGTATATTAAGTTTTGTGTTTTTTTTTTTTTGTATAATAAAGAGTATTAAAAGTTAGAGCATATTGTTTTAAAGTTAAGCTTTAATCTTGTCTATGGAATTTATTATTGGAATTAAATAATATCCTTTGATATCCACCCTTAGATAGAGGATTAATTTTACTTGTTGAAAACACATTGTGACTGGCAACAAAACTTTAATTGATACTTAATGAAATTATTGTTGAAAGATGAAATTTAAATGAAAATTGAAGTCAGCCTATTGTTATCGTAAACGTTATTGTCCGGTCAGCTTATCCTTAATCCTGCAGCAATTAACTCAATTAGCCTGCCACAAGAGTTGACCAAAATCAACACAAAGGCAACCAAAAACGTCTTTGGTTATCTGTCATTAGTCATGACATAAAACAGGAAACTGTGTGAGTCACGTTAACAATGGACAATGGCCAACAATCGTTTCAAATAATGGGTCAAGGGTTCAAGCAATCTGCATCCGTGTATAGGTGTATACTATTTCCTGGCAAAAGGACTCTTTGGCTCAGATTAAATAAATTTTAACAAAATTGTCGTTTATCTTGCGGGTAAGTGTAGTGAGAGTACCAAAAATGTTTGCTGGCTTTAATTAGCCGCAGCTGTTGTTGCCTTGGTAATGCTTGAACTTTGACCAAGTTGTTTGTTGCCCAGAGTTTTGTCCGTTTTAAGTGTCCAACAATTCAAATGAAATTTGCCTTTTCCTTTTACTTTTCCTTATCCCTTTTTGTGTGTGTTGTTCTTTGTCATTCTTTGCTAATTGAAACGTTTCTTATAAAACTTAATTTCTGTTTGCCGTTTTGCTTCTCTACCAAAATGCCATTTAATATTATCAAAATGTTATACTCATGTGTCTGTGTTTGTTTTTGCTCAACCATTTTGTTACTGTCTTTAGTTGTTGTAATTAAAATTTTACTTCATATTGTCACGTAGCAAAAATCCAAGAAATATATATATATATATATATATATGTATGTGTACACACACAGACACACATTTTTGATAACATTTGTTTTCTTATAATGCAAAACTGTCAGCACAAATATTTGACAAGATAAATGTTAAATGCACTTGTTCATTGAACAAAAATATTTGCTAACTTGAGTGCTTTTACACTCATTTAACTTCAATTTACGACCACTTTGTCACTTAATGTCATTTTGATAAACTTCAATCAATCTAGCTAAGCAACACCAACAACAATAGCAACAACAATCTGATCTTCAAATAAATATGAGAATTACCAGAAAATAGTTTAATGCAATTCAACAACTTATTGCAGACGTTCATAACAGTCTGCGTCTCTCTATCTTAGTCTCTCTCCCTCACACACTTTTTGCTTTAGCTTTGCTTCTTCTTGCACTGTGCCTTTATCGTAAGTGTGACCCCATCTGCTTAAGCTGTCGTTTCTTACAGTCCAACTCTGCATTTTATGTTTAAAATTTTATAGTTAACTTAATTATACTACTACGGCCACACCTAGCTTAGCCTAGTACAAACTTACGTTATATTTTATAGATTGTAAGTTAAGATAACATATTTTAAAGCTTATTAAATATAAACTTATAAAACTTTGATTAAAGTATGCATATTTATGTATAGAATGTATTTTATATATATTTATTAAATACTAAACATAGTTATAGAAATTTAATACTCACAAAAATATAAAATAAGTTTATAAAACTAAAAATATTTCGAGGTAAGTTTTCTGTACTAGTTACTAGTTACTAAGTAAGTTATACGTCCCAAATAGTTGTATATACTTGACAAAATAGTTTGAATAGTGGAGATAGGTATATATATATATATATATATATAAATATATATATATACATATAATTGGTAACTATCTTTACAATAAGCATTAGAGAAAGTTTTAGGATAGTTTACTTTGTACACATTTTGTTAGTTATTATATAATTCGTTTAGCTTAGTAAATAAGTTAGATATATATTAAATAATTATTTTTTAATTATATTTCCCATTATGCTTAGTATTTATCTAATATGCTAAACAGTGAAACAAATATGAAATGTCATTTAAAATTATTTCTTTTGTGTCTTTGAGTAATTTGAAATTTTTATTCTTTCCATGTTTTAATTCCTGTTAAATGAATCTTTCTCGGTCTCTTTCACTCTACGTGTTTCTACGCCTGCTAATGCACAGTTATATATATATATATATATATATATATATATATATAGCTGTATTTGTACTTGTATTTATACATTCACCTTGTTTCTCACACTTTCCTTTATTTGTTATTTTGTAGTTTTTCACTTGATTTACTGTGCTGCAATATTTTTTGTTTGTTTATTTTTTATTAGTTGTTAAATATTTTTTAGTACTCGTTGTATCCTTGTGCCTCATTTCAGTGCTTCTGTTCTTCTGCTTCTGTTTCTGTTTCTGTTTCTGTTTCCATTTCAGTGGCATTGGCAATTTTCATTTGCCTGTTTGGTGCGCAATTAGCTCTTGTTTTTATTTATTTTTATTTTTTTTGGTTTTTGTTTTTATTTATTTTATGTTTTTTTTTTCTTCTTGTGCTCCCTTAATTCTTCTTCTTACGTTTGGCTAATATCCGTTTGTATGGCAGCGCATTGTTTCTTTTCTTGTTTTTACTAATTAAGCACAACATTTTCCCATTAATCAAATTATGTTATTTTTTTTCTTCTTTCGCTTCTTTGCGGCCGTTTACCGTCGTTGGCTATCTGCTTTCTTTAAGCGCTCAACATCCTGTCTCTTTCCCTCTCGTTTGTTTTTATGTTTTCCTGTTACTTCATTCATAATTTTTGGTCTCTGACATCCTTGCACTTAATTAAAAGATTACTTGTGAAAACTTTTCGCACACAACTTAACGTCTACAGTTAACAGAGTTGAGTACAATATTTGCTTAAAAACTTTAAACAAATATAAGGAAATTGCTAAAGTAAACACATTTATAAACAAACATAACACACACACACACACACACACACACTTATTCGTATATGTGTATGTGTGCATAGAAAGAAACACTTGTAGAAATTTGTAACTGAAAATTGTAAAACTTTAATGATCTATAGTCGGGTTACTCTCAACAAGGTGGCACTTTAAATCTGACGCTAAGTCCAATGCTCAACATTCTACACTTTGCAACACAGATCAACATTTAATATAGTACGTGCCACGCATACGTTTCAACTTTTGCACACTTGACAAATAACAGAAAAAAAAATAGAGTGAAACATAGAGTGGAAGAGAGAGAGAGAGAGAGACAGGGAGAAGAAGTTGCAACATATGAAAGTTGCATAGGTAACTTTACCCTTTAGTGCTGCTAACAAATTTTATGCCCGAGGGCAGCTCCAATTTTACTTTAATTTCTTTTGACTTAAACAACTTTTCAGAAAATCTGCAAATTTCCTAATGGAATATGACTAGTGACATGTGAGTTATAAACTAATTTAAGTTGATTGCTTAAGTTTGCTAAAATAAGTTAGAAAATATTTAAGATGTCTGCTATCAGCTTATAAGATGATAATTTTATATTTTCTTATATAAATTAGAAATAGAAAATAGTTAAATTATATTTCCACTACATAGAGCTACGGTTAACTAGCAGCTGCTATTTGTATGCTTACTTATTGAACTACCCTCGCAATGGGTTTGTTTATTTGAGAGAAGCCGCCAATTTGTTGGCTCATATCAACGTACTGCGAGAAGCTTTCACTTCCTACCTTATGTTAATTTATTTTCATTCCTTTTACTGTTAAAAGTTAATTGTTTATTATTAAATTTTTTCTCTTTTTTTTATATCTTGCAGCGTTTCTATGCAAATTTACAAAGTTTAATTTAACGTTAATAATGTTATTTACTTATTTTATGTATTTTTTTTTCAACTCTTTTTAATTATATATGACAAAGTTAGACGTGGTCTTGGACCTGTACTCACATCACATATACACACACATGCATATGTATTTATTAAAATTATTTGAAAAAAAAATTTTTGTTTGACGCGTTTGGCGGTTTTTGTTCTTCCTAAAAGCGAACTTTGTGCTCAAAGGCTGCACACACACAGAATCAAACTCACACACATATATACCTTACATTTCATTACCAAGTTGATGTAACTGTATGTGCGTTTGTGTGTGTGTCTCTCTCTCTCTCTGCTGTTTCTAGAGATTTAATTGGTTTTTGAAAAAGTTCAACAAGCCATGCTAATTAGTTGCATGTGGCTTTCCCGTTGAATATGCTGCATATATGTATGAATATATATATATTTATATATGTCTATACATATGTATATATATAGCAGGTGGTTTCCATATGATAATAAATTCACTGTTACTTAATCCTACGTTAACTTTTCAATCGCATAAACATTTTAAAAATGAATACGTATCAACTTTTCCCTTCCATCAAAAAGCAAACAAATATACAAGTATTTTGTGGCTTGTTTGTGACCACAGGACAAAAAGTTTCTGCATTGCATTTATACATAAATACTGTATAAATATATATATATATATATTTATAGTAAATTATATATACCCTGTAAATATAATATAATTTCATAATAGCTTCAAATTAACTTTAAGTACTTTAAGTTTATATCAAACATTACTTTAGCTTGAAGCACTTTTAAAATAATAGGGTATTTGCCAGTTGTTCTTTATATAAAAAGTAGTAAATATATATTTTTAAAATTTTTGTTTTGTTTTGCTTCTTGTCGCATCAAGTAATCGCAGCATGTGACAAAATAAATGCTATTTTGGCACAAAGTTCTTAGCTTGTGGGTATATTAATGGGATGCAGCTAAAGTAGTGGCATGGAAGGGGTAGGGGTAGGGGTAGATTCTTAGCCAGTTGGGCGGTATCAGATACAAAATATATACACATTTAACCCATCCAAACTATTGTTTATTCACATATTGTGTAATGTGCAAAAAATTGGGCCCGCGCGGCATCAAGTTTTCATCTGGAAACTGCAAAATAATTAAATTCCAGCGCCAAGTTTTGCCTCTTCTTCGAGTGTCTTCGTAATTTCATGCAAAATGTTGTGCTCTATGTGTATTTGTGTGTGTGTGTGTGTGTATATATCAAGATAGATGTATTTATGTTTGTGTGTGTGTGTGTGTACAAGTTTTGTTGTTTGTTAAAAAGTTATGCCCTCAGCTTATTGCTACTTCCCGCTGTGCATTTTGTTTGCTGTTTTTATTGCGTTCATCTGTTGTTGTTTGCTTTCTTACGGCTTGTCAGTGGCTCAGTGGCTCAGTGGTGCAGCACTGGGAATTATTTCGTTTGACTTTTGTTGTTGTTATTGCACACTGTACTAGCTGCCTTTTGTTGCAGTTTTCTTGTAGTACATACCGGAAGGAAATGAGCAAAAATGACAAAGTTAACGGATGTGCACAAAACACAGAGCTCGCACACACACACATAGACTTTTTACCCCGCTGCTATATTTATATGCATGTGTGTGTGTGTGTGTGTATTACCAATGCTCTTGCACAGGATATGTGTGCGGAAAGTACAAAATTTTACATGTATTTGATTTATGTTGGGCTTTCAACTCTCAAGCAACACCAGCAACACCATTGTGACCTGTCAACTAAGTGTGTGTATTAATGTGTGTGTGTGTGTGTGCAACTATTCGACCACACACTCACACACATAGCATAGTCGAAACATATACGCACATTTGTACATATTTCAACAGTTTTCATAGCAAATGTCCTGGCAAGTAAGCAAATCATAGCCTACATTTCCGTTGTTGTTTTAACAGGCAAAATTGTAGTTTTTCCTTTTCTTTTTCTTATACTCTTTTCTTTTTTTTTCTGCTTTACATTTTTAAAAAAGTTTCTCTATTTCATTTTGTTTGCGCCTGGGACTTTTTATAGTTTTCGTTGAGCTTAAAAAAAAAAGAAACTTTTTCCTTTTTTCTCATATTCACATAAATTTTTCTAACTCTCTTAGAGTCTCGCTCATTGACTGCAATTGTTCTGACAAGGACTTTAAGGAACTTATAAGCCAGTTACAGAGAGCAACTTTAAATAAATCGATCTCTGTCGGAATTGACTACTTAAAATGTCAGACTTAATGAACTAAGTGCTCTTCATTCTTACTGTCATCAAATAGCCCTTATTTATTGAACTCATTATATACCTCTCTATCGCTCACACTCTCTCTCTCTCTCTCTATATATATATATATAAATATATATATATATTTATATATAATTATATTTGTATATAACAATCAGTGAATAAGAAATATATACATATATATATTTATATATATATATAACTTTTGCCTTTTCTAAAAAGGGGAATTGCGGGTTAGTTATGTTTTGGCCCTTTTGTTTTTCATTGTTTTGCTTTGCCTCGTTTTGAAATTTCATTTATCAGCGCCATAAAACGTTACAATTTCTCCGCCCCTTTGCCCAAAAATGAAAATGAAAACGACAAAAAAAAAAATAAAATGAAATACAAAAAAGAAAATTACAGCAGAAAGTCAGAAAACCCGTCGACTCTTAACTCGGCCCATTGCCATCCCGTGTCAACAGGCAATTATTATAAAAGCTCTGGACTGAGTTTTGCTGTTGTTGTTGCTGTAGGGGAAAGGTGGCTGGGAGCGGGTACTGACTGCTCGGCTAGTGCTCAACTGTTGCCCTAGGGGCATGGAGGGGCCGTGAAGTACCTGGTTTAAGGTATAGTTATGGGTATGGGTATGGGTATGGGTATGGGTATGGGTCGTATTGTACAGCAAATACCCATACAATTACAAGTATGCTAAAAGCGTACCGACTGAAAAATGTTGCTTTAAATTGCATGAAATCATCGTCGCATTCCGCAAGTAATGAAATTAGCACAAAAGGACTTACAGACTACAGATAAAAGTTCAACAGCTGAAATGCTATCGAGGTCAATCGGCTACAACCAACCCTAAAAATAAAAAAAACAAAACCAAATAACAAAAAGGTATGGCCTTAAGTTATTTAACCAAGTGAATTGCTAATAAAAAAGGTTTTGAAAACCTAGATCTCATTAGATTTGTTTAAAATGTCGACAGAAACTAAATTTCAGTATGTCTGATTTTCGTGTTCTAAATTGGTTGCTATTTGTTGTTACTGCGGTGAGATTTTCATATTTTTTAATTAAATTAATTAATAATTAAATATTAATATTTAGATACTTGAAATTATTGCACTTTATTTTCTAATCGCATTACTATTTTCACACTGTGTATTGGGCGGAGAGTATGAACTTATGGTATGGCTCAATTGTTATTTCTTACCAGTAATCACTGTACACACCTTGATCTTTGCCCTCTTTCGTACATGTTTTCGCACTCTCGGTTTGGATCCAATTGTGCGTATGTCTTTTATTTAATTATAATTATAATTATAATTATAAAACATAGAATTTACATAATTCCAAATTCTAGGCAATTGCTTATAACATTTTCAGTGGCATTCTTTGCATTATATTATCACTGGTGCAACTTATATGCATGTATTATCATTGCCACAATGAATTTGCCTATATGTTTTATCTATATGGAGTATGTGAACTTGTGGCGGGTATATTACACTTGGTCAATGCCTCTATGTGTTTATATTATATGCCCGACGATGAGGCGTAAGTGCATTATTATTATTTTTAATTTTTTATAAAATTTTATTATATTTCATTTCATTTCAATTGCTTAGGAAACTTCTGAAGCCATGGCGAAGAAATTCGAGAGAATAGTAAGAAAATCACTAGAATTTTTACTTGCAGCAAAAAAAAAAAAAAATAAGTATATACAATTTTTTTATAAGCGTACTGTATATATATATATTTTTTAATAAAGTAAACATCTGATATTATATTTTGTAAATATTTTCTATTTATTTTCATTAGTTTATTTGTTGGTAATCGCACAAGGAAGTCACTTAAGTTGATTAAAGTTCTGATCTATCTAGTTTGATTAAATTTTCTTTTATTTCAAACTACAAGCAATTCAATTCTCTTATGCTTTTCCTTTCAAAAAAAAAAAAAACCCTTTGCTTCAGCTCTGTATATATATTTGTATTGAAGTTGTATTAAGCAGCAGAAGCAATGACCATTTGAGTGTATTCAATACCTGTAAGGACTCTTATTGTTATTTGTTTTGGCTAGGCGTCTAGCCAAGGGGCAATAATCAATATTATAAGTATTTGGCGACCTTTGCGTGTTAGTTAATGGTTATAATGCCAAAAACAAAAAAAAGAAAGTGGAAGTGGATAGTAGAAAGGGAAAAAGCTACTCATACTAAATGTAAGTAAGTGTATTGTCGACAGCTGAACTTTTGTCTAAACTGTTGTTGTAGTAAAGTTTTTATCTCATATTATTTACTTAGCTGTGTGTAAATGTAAATAAATAATCGATAAATACCATTTGATTAATCAGAAAGCTTTGTACTGTATTTAATTGAGTGTGCGTCATAAATGTTTAGTATATCGATATGCATATTCATTTGGTAGGGATTGTTATATCTGCATAAAGATTCGTATAATGTCAAGTCATCATCAAACTCAAAGACAACAGCACCCGCTTTCAATCAAATTCTGTATAGATTGACAATCATGCGATTTTATACAAAATGCGCGCATATTCATAAGCGTAAGAGATTTTCTAGCTAGCTGGCAATCAAATAGACACACAGACATACAAGATTTACAGACATTTAGACAGACATTTAGACAGTACCATATACTGGCAGATAGACACCTCTTCTGACACTCACTAATACATGCAATCATCTACAAGCGAATCAAATGAATGCGAATGAGTCAAACATCACAAACTGCAACTGGTACATTTGAATCTGATAGGATGCTGTTGTTGCTTGTTGTTGTTTGTTGCTGTTGCTGCTGTTGCTGCTGTTGTTGACGATGATGCCGTCACTCAATTGCCTTTGCTGTTGATGAATGCAAACAGACAGAGAGACAGCTGTATATATATGTGGGTGTATGCATGTGTGTGTAGAAATAGAAGCCTAAGTATAGGGCTTTTATCTCGTATTGTGGCATTTTGCTTACCAATGTTAGAAGCAATGATTGTCATAGCATAGAATCATATAAATATTAAATTTACCATACTTCCAACTGAGTATCCTTAATGTCCTGGCCATGGTAACTATTGTGAATTTGGTTTTGGTTTAAGTTTTTCTTGTTTTGGCTATACTCACTTAATTAAATACTTTTACGCTTGATTAACTGGAAAAGCTCTGATTTGGTCACTTGCTGTAATTAGTGGCATGTGGTCATGTTATAAATTTGATAGTAGGTACTTGCCACAAATGTTGTAAGTACAACAACTGCCCAGGAAATATGCCTCATTTGTCAAATTGCTTGCAACGCATGCAAATGGCAACTGTGTGTCAGAACAGAAATTGCCACTAACCAAATGTTAAAAATATTTGGTAGTTAAAGTCTACACACACACTCACACACACATATACATACAATGACATATGTTGAAGAGTCATTTAAAAGGAGTGCAACAGCAACAATAATAGTTACAACAACAATGAGAGGTCTTTCAAGTCAAGAGTGTGGATGCAAAAAAAGAAAAAAAAGAGAAAAGAAAACAAAAAAAAAAAGAACGACTGATAATGCTCAGGCAAACAGAGCAGACAGCGTACGTCATCGGTTCAAACAAAGGACATGATGAGAAGGAAGAGGCAGCAAATGAATGGCAATGAGAGCAAGTGCAAACGAAAGGGATGAGAAGGCATGGCATGGCATAGCATGGGATGGGTTGGAATAGATAGAAACAGTGTAAGGAATAGTGTAAGAGATAAACGCAGTACGACAGTGGCTGCCAGTCAAAGAGTCAGTTGACAGTTATACAGTGAGTGCAGTCAGTTGGACAACGGCAAAGTCAACGCGCTTTTGCGTTGACGACAATTGCACAATTCATAATAGGCAACATGACACACACACTCACGCACACATATATACGTTTACACAGATTGCAAGTGTTAGCTATTTAGCGTGCGTCTAAGTATGTTTACGATTGTATATGTATATATGTGTGTGTGTGTTAACTCGTTTATTAGGGATGTGTCGCGTGTTGTAGTTTGTTTTGTGTTTTATTTTTTTTCTTTTTCTATGACACGAAACATGCAAAAGGCCAGCACGAAATCTTCGTGTGAGCTAAACGAATGTGATAAACTCAAACCAGACGGCCAAAAAGTAAAAGCACTAAAAGGACACTAAAAGCACTTAAATACATTATTATTAATGAATTGTCCTTAAATGTTGTGTCTAGTATATGAAAGAACTGAAAAATTTGTCAAAACTAATTGAAATAAGTAAAACTAATGAAGTTAATGACTAAAAACTAAATGAAGATGAACTGTTAGCAATTAGTTGTAGCCATTTTATAGCTTAATAGAATTAGAGGTCATAAGATATAAGAAACAAAGATTTCAGAAAAAAAGCATATGAAATCTTTGTTTTGATTTTTTGTGTGTGTAAAAGTTGTTTGTCAAAGGAAAGTTTTACAAAAGTTTCGTTAAAGTTTAGTGTTTTAGAATATTCTAAACGATATTTATTATGCAAAACACTTTTGTTTATGTTCGTGTCCTTAATTGTCTGTCACGCACACATCACTAGCAAACAATATATACAATGACTGTTGCATACTTTGCGGAGTCAGGCGCTTGCCCTTAGCATGCGTACGTCTGTTGTTACTCTAGTTACTAGCCTGTCTGCTGGTCTGACTGACTGTCACTCAACAGCAAAGTTCACTTTGTTTATTTGCAACACTTGCTTTAATGTGCGGCAGCAAAGTGCGTTGCTGTTGCTATTCCTGTTGCTGTTGCTGATTGCAAATAGCATGCAACAAAATGAAAATGGAAGAGCAGCCGCCGGTTGTATATTGTCTGCCTCCAAATGGTATATATAACACTGATTATAAACACAATTCATATGTATGTATGTATGTGCATGTGTGTGTGTATGTATGCTGATTGCAGCTGTCAAATTAGTTTGACAGTTTTCCCCAAATCCATTTGACCTTTGCTCACTTTATAAATTACATCCTGAGCTTTAAGCTAACTGTCAAAATTAACAAAGACGTATAGCATTATTATTAAGTACTTGCAATTTATAACTATTTATATATATGTATATATGTATGTATTGTGTATATAAATCTTGTATTTAGATGATATAATCACATGCTATTTAACTACTTGTCAACTTATGTGTAACTTTGATTGAATCGTATTTGAAACTGAGCTCAAGTATTTACTTTGCACTTAAAACATTTGATTAAAATCTCAGTTTGAAAATCCCCCAGAGAAGGTCAATAAGAAGTTAGAAAACTTTCGATTGAAATATTTTAAGAAATAGTTTGTTGCTATTTATACGATGAATGTTAAGATGTTGCTTTGATGTATACAATATCAACCCATGTTATTAAGAAAATCAATGAGCTGTCTATGGGCCTTAAGAAAAACTAAAACTAATACAAAGAAAGCGGCCAAGTGGAATTAATGCACAGTGGAAACTCAAAGAGTTAATATAATATATACACACACAAGCACATACACACGTGGCAGCACACTTCAATGTGCGTACGCTTGTTAACTGACATAAAATAATTTACGCACACTTTGCCCTAAAAATTATGCTATAGAAATAATTAAAATGAAAAGCAATTGCTGTGGCACTAAGGCTGCGTATTGCCTGCTATTTTAATGGCTGAAAATTAGTGCAGTAAACTTATCATGAAATTGGTAACGCAACAAATGCCGCCAGCTGGTCTTTTGTTGCTAACGAAACAAAAACAAAAACAAAACAGAAAAAAAAGGTTAGGTTAGAGATGGTGCGATTGGATACTACACAAAAAGTGTGTGTGTGTGTAGTACAAGTGACCAGCCGCTTGGTTCAAGCATTAAAAAGGCAATAAAATGCTCGTAAAAGTCAAACAAAAACAACATTAAAAACAGTCAAGTAACAATAACAACAACAACAAAAACAACAGCCTTAACAACAATAATAGCAACAACAACAGCTTTAATATTAGCTTAAATGCAATAGACATTAAATTACTCGTGCCAACAATAAAGTGAACGAATAAAACAGATTTTCTGCTAGTAAAGCAATAAAAGACGGCATTGACTCTCCGCCTCTTTGACTGTATGCCATGTCTAACTGGATCACAGGACATGATAGCAACAAAAACAAAAACAGCAGCAACAACAACATATACTGGAACAAACACAAATTGTGCTAAAATGAGTTTTTAATTCAATTTAAGGCGGAAATTCGCTAGAAATTTTGTTGCATGTCTCTTTCTGTATGTGTGTCTGTGTGTGTGTGTGTGTGTGTCTATGGAACCCATAAGATGTTCAAATGTCAATGAAATATGTCAAGGCAAATTTCTCCATTTCTTTTTTTTTTTTGTTGAGCAACAAACAACACTTTAGGTGGGTGTATATTTCACTCTCTCTACTTGTGTGTGTGTATGTGTGTCACAGTCATGCACTGAAATGTGAGCAGAAAATACTAAAAATAAATTCTAAATAAAAAGCAAGCAGAAAAGTTTATATTTGTGCTCATTCCACAGAGAAAGAGTAAGAGAGAGAGAGAGAGAGAGAGATAGAACTCCTGGATACATACAACTTAGTACGGTTCAGTTGGGATCTATAAGGAGTATGCGCTGCTCTGCTTGAGCTCATCACTTGGCTCTGGCTCAACAGCCGAATACTGTCCGCAACGAAATATGAAATTCAATTTGGCCAGAGGCCCTACTATAAGGATATCTTCAAAAAAATAATAAAAAAAATAGACAGAACAAAACAGGAAAAAGAGGAGAAGAAGATAAAAAAGGACCTGACGCGAAGACAGGCAAAATGAGCTGAGCAGTGAAGGGCATTGCGGTATTTGTCTGAGTGTGTGTGTGTGTGTGTGTGTGTGTGTGTGTGGGAGCGCTTGGACTGCACGACTTTTGGCAAACGACTTCGCGTGAGTCGCTTGTTTATGCCACAAGTGCCACTTATTGTGGCTTGTCGTCCGACATTCCACTGAATTTGAAGTTATGCCTGGCACGAGTTCCGAGCTCCCAGCTCCGACTATGCTGTATACATTTCTATGCGTAACTCAAAAACAAAAAAAAAAAAGTTTAGTTTACAAAATGGTCCCAGATCCTGGGCGTTTTGTGTTGGGTGATGGGTCCTTGGTATATATCTTGAAATAAATGTGGTTCGTGATGTAGAATGATGATTATGATCAGAGAGCAAAGAGATGTGTGTGCGTGTGTGTGTGTGGACAGACTGACGCTTGTTTGCCCAAAAGATGAAATATGAGTGGGCGCTTAATTAAATTTTAGTTCATTTATAAAACAGGTTTCAACAGTGTTTGCAATTTGAGCAAAAATTCAGAGCATGTCCTTCCTTTTACCTCACATACACTTGTTGCTGTTGTTGTTGTTGTTGTTGTTGTTGTTGTTGTCGTCCAATCTTTAAGCGAAAATGCGATATGTTTGAACTTGTTGCAGCTATAACATAATCAAATCTATTTGCCACACACACGCAAAGAAAGAGAGCAGAAAATTGTTCTTTGTTTTATATATATATATATATATATATATATATATGTTCATAAGGTTGGGTCCATATTGCTGCCACTAAGTGTTGAAATGCCACTTGACAATGTGCCACAGGATGCGGGCTGTTATTTCTGGGCTAAAGCTGCGCCTGATTGCAGCCGATAAAGTTTTGTAATTGTTTCATTTCCGGGATTTAAATTGCAAATATGAGTCACAGCTAAATTATGCTGTATAGCACAACCGAAACACGCACACACACACATACTACTACATATATACAAACTGCTGTAGCTATAGTCATATATATATATATGTAGAAAGGCAAGTGCTTCGCAACCGGATACGTATCCCTTTGCGAGGAGTGTGCGACACAGTAGATTTAACCTAATTAAGAATGTTCAGCAGGACACAATGTTTCGAATACAAATGAAATGGCAGGATTTGGACTGGGCCAGAATAGGTTGCTTGGGTGGCTGGGATAACTGTATGAGTATAGGGTTGAGTGTACAGTGTGTATACTGACAGGGAACGTAAAATGAATGAGCTGCCAAGCAAATCTGCTGTCATGTTTTTGTTTTTGTTCTTGTTATTGTTGTTTCTGTTGCTGTTGCTGTTGCTGTTGTTGTTTGCAAAAGGTTCACAGGACCTTGCTGGCTGCGGGGTTACAAGACTTGCTGTTGCTGTTCCTGTTGCTGTTGTTGTTGCTCTTGTTATTGTTGCTATTATAACTGCTGCTGATGTTGCTATTGTTGTTGCTGTTGCTGTTGCTTCTGGCAAGACGAATGTTAATTCTATTTAAACGCGCACAAGCACACACACACAGCTGCTGTTGCTGCTGCTGCTTTTAGGTTTCAAAGTCACAAAGATTGTCAACGTTTTCATTTTAATTCAAACAAATGTTATCAACATTTACAATGTTGTTGTTGCCACTTGCCGCTTGCTGCTGCCGTTGTTGTGCGCTTGTTGAATATTTTATCGTTTGACGTAGCACCATGGCAACATTTGGCAGCGTAATTTGCTCTTAACTCCTTTTTCGTCAAACTCCCCTCTTACACTTTCGCGCGCGCTCTCTCTCTCTCTCTCTCGCTGTCTCTCTGTCTCTGTCTCTCATTGTTTCCATTTAATTTTAAGATTCTGGATACTGTTCTCTGCTCATTAAATGGCTGAAAAAATATCTGACAAATATTCGTATTGCAATTGCAATATTTATGCTATTGCTGTTGTTGTTGTTGTTGTTGTTATTGTTGTTGTGGTTGTTGTTGTTCAGCAGAAGGAAAAGAAAAAATAATCATATTTATGCAATTGCGAGTTTTCAGTACATTCATCAACGATGTTGTTGGTAACAACATCAACAGCTGCCCGTGTTGCTCTGTAAATATTATCTTTATTGTTGTTGTTATTGTTGTTGTTGTTGTTAGTGTTGTTGTTATTGTTATTATTATTTTTTATTTCTTATTATTATTATTGTTTTGCGTTATGTTGTTTGTTGCTGTGTCGCAGCACCTGCGCCGCATGCGGAAGTTTAATACTGCGACACGGTAACAATTGTTCCAAAAGAGTTTTATCTCTTTTTCATTGTTAGTTGTTGTATTTCTGTTTTTGTTTTTTTTTTTGGTATATTTTCTTTTTTATTTTATCATTTTCATTTTTATTTTTATTTTCATTTTATTCACATTTTCTCTACTTATTTTCTTTGGCAACATTTGCTTAAACAGCGTCAACAATTTTCACACTATTTGAGCTTCTTTTTTGTTGCTTTCTCGATGAAAATATCCTTCTGCGTGTATCTGTAGCTATATGAATTTAAACGGCTTTTACGACACTGTCAACTGAAAATTGTAACTGAAAATTGTTTGGTACATTTTCTGACATTTGCTTAAGCTTTCATATATATATATATATATATATAAATATAACTTGCATTTCATTTGGAAAGTAGCTTAAATATTTATAATATTTTCGACTTATGACTGATGTGCCTTGTTTTGTATGACAAGAGAGAAAGAAGTAGGGAAAAAGAAAGGTGAAAGTGTGCTAGCTTATTTATACCCTTGTAGAGTTTAATTTTAGCCTGTCAAATAACATTTTAACGTCTACCAATGTGTACATAAACTTGAATTTAAAAACCATTCAACATTTTTGCTCTTTATCTTTTGAGAATTGTGAGAACCTATTTCTTGGAAAATTATGCTTTTGATGAGCTGGAAAATTGCAAAAAGAAAAAGAGAAAAATGACACAAGGCTGATGAAGGTATATTAGGAATTTCAATATTGTATATTTTTTAACCTGGTCAAAATGACAACGAATGGACTTGAACTTACCTCAAGTCTTACATGAACTCAATTGAACTTGCTTTAGACCTCTTTGGTAGCATCAAAATGAGTTACTTTTAGACCATATTAGACACACTTCATAAGCAATATATAGTACATATTGTAGTCTGAGTTGGAAGTATATATATTTATGGTTTGATTTTTGACTACAAAATTCGCTTATAATTAGAATTTAAAAAAAAAAAAGAAGAAAATATTGTTCAAATACTCTGCCAGCAGGCGTTGTTTATACATATACAACTGATGCGGCTTAGAAGTGACTCTTAGCCACAATCTCTGCCACATGAGTGCGTCCTGTATGGGAGTGTACTCTTCAAATTGAATGAAATCCAATTAGCTTTTCGTGCGCTTATCAACACGTTTACAGTTACTATGGAGAGATGAAATATGGGGGGGGGGGGGGGCTGGGAATTGGGCTGAATTGCTGAAACACTAGCTGACATTTGATTGTCTTGGCCCACAATGTGCGCTAGCCAGCTGGCCACACGTGATGAACCTGGTGTCCGTTGCTGTGTGTGTGTGTGTGTGTGTATGTTTACTTAAAAAAATATGTATATATATATATGAGTGTGTGTGCCAAAAATGTGCCGGATTCTGTGTTGAAGTCCACTCGAATTGTAAACGTGTCTGTCAGTTGGCTAAAAGCAGAGATGAAAAAAAAAATTTAAACTTTGCTATCATTCTCTCAGTTTACACACCAATGTGTCTGTGTGTATGTTTGTTCATTGTTTATGCTCTGAGCTATCGGTGTGACCATATCTGTAACTGTAACTCTGACAGTCACTATGGCCAGGGCAGTTGCATCCTGTTGCTGCTGTTGCGTATCTCTTACGCTTCGTTTATTTAATTTTGCGCATATTTTTTCGACACATTGTATGTTTGTGTTAGTGTACGTGTCAGTGTGTATACATATATTGTGTATTTGTTTTTTTATTTATTTGTTACCACAATATCATACACTGTGGGTATGGTAGTTCCAAACTCCCAAGTCAAAATACACTTTCGTTATGTGACTTCACTGACAGCAGGAGAGAAGTTAAAAACGACATTTCGGCAAGCCGAAACAATTTGATTAACCAACAGCTGGCAAAGCGGCTGAAAATTATTTGAAGCAAATTTTAATTAATGCACCCCTGCTTCTCCTGCTGCTGCTCTTCCGTTTCTGTTCCGTCCGCTTAGTCTTAGTAGCAGCAACAAACAGAGAGACAGACAGCTGGAGTATTGCCGTTGTGGGCAGCCGTTGGCGTTGGCGTTGGCGTTGGCGACCGCATTACAGCAACATTTGGTCAGGATACGCGACGAAGGGCGATTTCAACGCGAGGGCGCTCAAGACCGCAACACGGTGTAAATCCCTTTATCAAATTAATGAGCTCATTAAAATTCGTTTAGCAATTACAGTTTTAACAATTTCCGCCCCACCAATGCACCCAACCACCGTCTATCCACTACCAAATACTCATACCACACACACACACACACACACACACCTTTAACGTAATATGACCAAAACGACCAAAAAGCAGCCGATGGCGAGGCCAGAAAATATGCTGAAACAGCTCGAATCGCACAGGTGACGCTCTGTTACCAACTTAACTTACAGGTGCTCGACACTGGCAAGTGGCAAGTGGCAAGTGGCAAGTAGCAAATGCTATGTGGCACGTGGCATGATGTCGCCGTCGTTTGTACAGAAGAGGCCTATGTAATATTCATAAAAATCATAATAAACTGCACACAGCACAAAATACTTTGTGCAAATATTCCTGACGACTTTGTACGAATTTTCTCATATTTTTTTTTTCTTTTGCTTTTTCTTTTTTCTTTGGATTGTTAATAGCGAATTCGTGTGGCCAGGAAATGAGTGCACATAAAAAAATACCTTTAAAGTAATACACATAATAATTGCGTTAAGGCTCGTTGCCAACCTTTAACACAGCGCCTTTTGTCGGCTCAATCGCGGATGAAACAATAAAAAAAAAAAATGAAGCAAAATAGCAATCTAATAATTTATGAAGGCATCATTAAAGCACCTAACCCAAAAATAAATAAGAAACCTAACTTCAACAGTAAATGCACAACTTACATTTACCCTGTAGCAAATTATATAGCAATTATATTCTTGTGACGTCACATTTTTGTATACATAGATTAAACTATAATTGAGATTGATATTTAAGTTATCGATCAACCAAGCAGCAGGCAATTAACATAAGTCGTGCTTGAATGCTGTTAAGCATATCAAGTGGAAATGTTATTTAACAGATGATCATTATGTTAACAGTTTTGATGTCCTTTTGTTAGTTGCATTCACTGTAAAGAATATCTGTATAGAATTATACTCTTTGTGCTTCGTTTATGGCTATAGGGTATAAAGTGAAAGAGGAATGAAACTTTTGCCATTTTGAAAGTATTGAAAAGCTGATGTAAAGTCCTTTTTGGTTCTTAGAAGAAGCTGTTGTAGGCTGCTTGGGCAGCAAGTTGAAGGCAGCAGGCAAAAGGCAAAGGGCAGCAGCCAGTGGCAGTGGCAAGCGTAGAGGCAACTCACATCGATGTGGGGCAATAAAAATGTTATTATTTCATTTTATTTATTGCGCTTTTTGGTAAATTTATGATGTGCGCATATTTTGTAACATTTTTAAATGTAATGCCTTTTGTTGTTATTATTGTTATTGTTATTATTATTTTAATTTTTTATTTTTTTTTATTATTATCGTTTGGCTTTTTAATTTTCATAAAATGTTTGGTTCCACATTAAAAACTGATTAATTTCTATACAGAAAAAGAAGAAAGACAGAGCAAAAAGTAAAAAATAAAAAATGTGCTTTGTGTTATTTATTTTTTGTTCATTCTTTTTTCTTTCTTTGAATTTTAATACACAACACAAACACAACGTAACGCAATACAAACAGTACGAAGAGGCAGAAGCCATAACTGACAAATTTATATTTTATTTGACATCCGGCTTAATGTTGAAATATTTCACACAATTTATAGGGTGTCCTGCATTGTATGTACCCGTGTATTTGTATCTGTATACGTCTGTCTGTGTGTGTGAGTGTATGCGTAAGGATGTGCTTTTCATTGCGTTTTATATCAGCCACCGCTGCTATCGTTTAGCTTGAAGCTATTGATTTCTTATGCCATTGTCCTTTTACTGGTTGCCTTCCCTTTTTACTTTCATTTTGTTTTCTTTTTTTTCTCCTTGGTTCCTTTTTTGGCTTTAACTGCGCGAATCCTTTGTATTATTTTGCCATTTATTGTACATTATGCAGGCGACTAATATTGACATTATCTGCTCCTTTCTGCTCCTTTTTGATTTCATGCGTAAATCCTTTTTAACGCTCTTCTCTCTTCAATCGTTAAATCTAGCCAACTGTCACGATGAATTCAAATTCTTTAAGACCCACACAGCTGGCTTTAATGCCATGTTACACATCTGTAAGCTGTAATTATATGTTCAATATCTTTATATAGTCCTTTACGGATACCTGAGCTAAATGTTGTCATCCTTTAGATGAACCATAACAGTATATATTTATCGCTCTGTTTGCATATTGAGGGTCACATACAGTTAGCAGCGGGGCAATCAAGTGTTGGCCAAGTATTGAGTTCAAGGTTTAAGTCCTGGCGAATGGCTTGCAAATCAACTGCCAACTGTAAGGTCACGCCCATGGGCAAAACAGCGCCTGTTAGTCCTGTGTGCAATTTATGTTATTTATTTTATGCGCTGACATATGGCAGTCATTTTGTATGCCCATTTTCATTTTTTTCTTCTTTTTTTCTAAACATTCCCTGGCTCTTGACCTGCGTCCATACATCAGTCGCCAGCTGGATTCAGTCAGGGACGAGCCTTCAATATATGCTTATATGTTATATGCGTATATATATATATATATGTATGCATGTGTATGTGTATGTGTGTGAGTGTGTCAGTATACGTGTATACGCAGATTACAGTCAGGACATGGCGCTGATGTCAAAAATATTCCGTTATTTGTTTTGTTACCCCAACGCTGAAACGAGCTGGCAACTGGAGTAAATTGGAGATGGTTAAATGGGTGGCAACTAGTCTCCCTATTGTACAGGATGTTGAATGTTGAATGTTGGGCATGACTATGCATTTCATTTGATATGATGGGGCGTACACCATGATGTATTACAGTGCCCAAAGGTGACTTTCAAATTATACGTAGTTGCACTTTTCCATGTATCGGACTTATCTATGCAGAAAATTGAATTCTATATACGATACGATCCATATACTAAATATATTATCTATATATATATATGTGTGTATGTTAACATATATATATATAGGTAAGGGTACATAGTATATACGCAATAATAATGCGCTGTCACGTGTTTCAGTCTGCTTCTTTCGCATGCCACAAATTGATGGTATAGATTTGATATTAGGGATAAGAAATCATCATCATTGGGTCACAGCTGCGAGTCCTTTGTTGTATGTTGCCTCAATCCACTTCTTCGGCATATTTGATTGTTCCCTATTTGGTATGCGTCTCTCTGTGTATCAGTGTGTGTGTGTGTGTGTGTGTATGTATGAATAACATTCTTTCATTGTGGTTTGTTGCACGAATATTTGACATAATATGCAGCATATACATCATACTCGAATAATAAATTGTTCTTGTCCAATTTTGTTTCTAAAATTCGAATCTCGATTGCATTTCGTGCAATTTTCTTTTGCTCTTTGCAACTTTAATGCTTATGGATTAAATAACAAATACAATTTTGCCAAAGGCTGTTGCTTGCTAGGCCATATTCTCATCTCCTTTATATATATATAAATGTATAGATTTTCTTAGGTTAATATTGTTTTATGTTGTGTCTCCTGAACTCTTAACAAGGTCTACATCCAGCGGGTTACAGCACGACAAGCGCCGCAAAATGCCAATTTTTGTAGTTGCATCTTTTATATTAGACAACTCTTATATATATATATATATATATATATATATACTCACATATATATACAATCAAATACAAATACACTTATATGTATATATATATATAGTCAACCGCTTCGATGTTCAACAAAATTGAATTTTTAAAAATTGTCCTGGCAAAAGAGGCAACCGGAAATATGAAAGCACCAACAGCAGAGAGAACCCCTCCGCCACCGCTCGGTCTACGTTGAACTACAACATGCTCCACTACGCTTTTCACCCAACATAAATATATACACACTTTCACACACACGCACATGCACACAACCAAATACAAACAAACACACTCACAGTTCAGTTTCTTTTGGCTGATGCACATCATCAACATCTTCTTTTCGGCACTGTACCAAATCGTTGCATGTAGCGAGTGTCTTTTGTCTGTATACCCTATAATAAGGTCACAACAAAGAGGCTGTTTCGACTTGTATTCATTTATGTATAAACTATTTTAATAGCTCTGCCTGCTAATGTCATTTATAAGAACTTCAAGCAGACTTGGAAAGGCTATGCCAAATATTCATTTTAATAACTGACACTTGTCGGGATTTGTTTTGTTATTTAGTGTAGGGTATTTAAAAGCCGTATTCTTTTTTATCTATTATAACTTTATTTATTTTTTGTTTGTATTTTCTTGGATTTGTTGCACTTCATTGCATTTGCTGTAAGCAGAGTGGAAAACACATACTCATATATATTTATGTGTGTTTAGAGTGTGTGACTGTGTGTGTGTATGTGTGTGAGTATAGCTATATCCAGATCCAGTTGGATTTTGTTTAATTCGTTGTCAGAAAATACGGGTCCATTGTCTGTCTGCAGTTTCTACTGCTGCTGCTGCTGTTGCATTAGACTTCGCCTCTAATATCTACTGCAATTTGTTAACCGACTAAATTTTCCTTTTTTTTTTTTTTATTTTGTAATACATTTTTTATCCTTTTTTTTATATATATATTTTCTTTTTGTGCGCTGTCTGTTTTTCAATTTATTTTCATGTTTTACGTTCTTTTGTTGCATATTTCATTTTGCGCCTTTTAGTTATTGCCATTGTTGTTGTTGCTGCTGCTGTTGCTGTTGTTACAATTGTTGTTGGCACTTTGTAAAATATGCAACATATTTTGCATGTTGATTTTGTTTGCTTTTTGCGTGGAAAGCGGCAGCAAAAGTGCTAATAAAAAATAAATTGCATATACGGGTGGAATATACTATATATATCTCCCTCTCGCACACATAAACACACTTATTCCATAAACCCTTTCACACACTAAAAGTTACAATTACAATTTCTGACTATGTTTCAAGCTGTTTTCACTTAAAATCTCTTTGTTAATATCAAGCGGCAAACTTTAAGGCCAAGTTATAAGTTATAAGCCTACAAGTTTGTATGGGCCAGCATGGCTTAAAGCGTTGGCCAAATTAAATGCATTCGTGTTTGCTTATGTTTAACGTCTGAGCCAGTGGTCGCTATGGCAACATTGACTTAATTATGCAATAGGTTCCGTTTCATTAAATCTACTTTCCACACTTGCTTACCCACATACTACAAAACTTATACAGATAAACACACTTCCACACTGATATATACATATATATATACTTATATATATGTATATATATATATATACTTTGCCGTATATATGTATATATATAGATATATATATACACACTCTTATAAGCCCCTAAGCTATGGCACTTAATCGCTTAAAGTTGTTGAACAAAAGCGGCAGCTCAACTTTTGCTGGTAGCCGGCTAGCAACAACAACAACAAGAGCAACTGCCTGTTAAGTGCCAGTCGGCCTCTAAGTAAGGCCTATGCACACACACATATACATACACAGCCAACACTTATGTGCCATGTGCTGTAAATGCAAATGGGCGTAAAATTTTAATTGAGCCTGTGTGCCCTCAGATGTATGCTATGCTTTTTTATATTGCCTTGTGCAATAGCAGCAACAACAGCAAAAGCAACAGCAATGCTGCAGCTACAAAAGCAGCAGAAGAATAGAAGAAAAGTAAGAAGAAGTAGAAGCAGCAATAAATGCAGCAATAGCAATAGCAATAGCAACCTTGAAACTTGCACTTGCAGCAATGCTCAATAGAATTTTCAACACAACAGCAAAAAGGCAAATCAATCAATGTGTGCTGTTTGTGTATATGCACACTCATACCTATGCAAACATGTATATGCACATATATATATGTTTATATATGTGTGTATATTTGTTTGCATTGTATGCAGAAATTGTGTGCTGCATTGTCGTTGTCACGAGCTCTTTTATTATTGTTGCCACACGATTCGTTCGTTTGGCTCTTGTTGTGTGGCATTTTTTGAAAAGTTGAGAAAAATAAAAAAAAAAATCGATAAAAAAAATTGGAAAAAAATGCGCATCAATTATTTATATTCAATTTGTTGCTTTCGATTAGACTACTTGCATATGGCATTCATAACAGAAGTGGAGCGTGTGCCGAGTCCTAAATGAATGAATAACATTGAATGGCAGTGAATGGACAACAAGTGCAAGCAAAACAAATGCATGTTGCATGCAATCCAATTGCTTCCCAAAACCATTCTGCAATCTACCGCTTAACAAATATGTATATAAATATAAATATATGTATGTATATATATATATATTTTTATATATAAATTTTTATGTTGTAGGTGACAAAAGAAACGATGTTGAGTTTATGCATCAAATACTCTTTTTTCATATTAGTTGTTGTTATTTTTCCACTCTATTTTTGTCTCAACAAATGTATTTTTATGGCCATGTCGAGGCCTTAATTGTATGCGTATGCGTGTGTGTGTGTGTGTATATATGTGTGCGTGAGTATGCAACATATTAAACATATTCCTAACAAGTTATTACAATAGCTTTTCTATATACCCTGTTGAAATTACATTCTGTGGTTTAAGCAGAGCTTGAATGAGTACATTCCACAATTACAACTTTATATGCAGCTATACATACAACTACAACTATATGTAAATGTATGTATGTGTATATACGCATTGTATGTAGAGCATGACATTTTGTTGCCTTTGGCCACTGTTAAGATAAATATTGCTTTATTTAAAATATCACTTGACAAAGTTTTCCTTTTCTTTTTTTGGTGCTTTTTATACAAATATTTTCTTTAGCCTGGCTCAAATTTCTTTTTTAATAATTAAAATTTTTGTTTTTACTGACAACATCTTTAGGCTTTACAACCAAATTAACACCTCAATAATGTGTATGACATTGTACACAGCAGTAGCAATTATATGTTCTGAGTCCTTAAGCCACTTAATATGAGTAGAGCGTCTAAGATTCAGGTTGCTTTAAGCATATTCTTTGGTTAATATATTATGGCCTTATGCTTGGAGTTTGGTTACAAAGTTTAAGCCAATTCAGCACTCATTCTTATGCAACGACAGGCAACAGACTTAAATCAGTGTTGGAGCATAAGGCTCAAAGCATACTGTTACACTATGGTAATACAGCTACTTATTCAATGGCAAAAGATCAACAAATTTAAATTCAAATTTGGTATCGTTTGTTCAATAGAATGTAGATAGACTTGGCTAAGAGTTAACCTATATATACTCTCTATATATATCAAGTTTATTGTCCTTAAATCCAGGACTTTATGTTGAATAGCTGCAAAAGTTGCCTTAACTTCTTTCATAATGAGTATTTATGGTTTCAGGGCTTGTAGATTGTTTTCTATTAACTGTTTTATATGCTTTACACACAACAGTTAAAAGCGTATAAAAAAGCGTTTGAACTTAATTTAACTATTATAATTATGAAGTTGATTTTCTTTTACAGCACAAACTTCTATTGGAAAAAAAAACGCGTTAAAAGTTTACTCAAGTATACTTTAATATAGGTGAAAAGCCTTAGGGTTAATACTTCATTGCACAATTTTCTATCTGTGATTTACGTGGCTTGATTATAGTTACCTTTACCGTTAGCTTTACCGTTGGTTCTTTTTTTTACATTTTTTTTTTGCTTATTTGATATGGTGAGTCTGGTCAGTGAAGGCAGCTGCATTTACCGTTGCTATCTTAGAAGCTGTCCTAGCATTGCATTCAATTTGGAGCTGGTATTAAGTTTTCAAGCTGCATCTTGAAACTTGATAAATAAATTACTTGCCAGCCTGGCAGCGAGGTGATGGAATCAAGGATACCAGGGAGTAGAATCTGCAAAAGGTCCTGCGGATTTCACACTGCACTTTACGCTGTTCTCAGAATTATTGCAGTCAATTGAAGCTGGACGCATTAGTATAGAGTAGAGCCATTGCACTTTGCCCAAGGTATGAATTGGGATGGCTATGGAGGAGCGGATTGTTGGTAAATAGGAAAAAATTCTATTTGTTGTTTTCTTTACGTTTCTTTACACAATTTTTTCTACTTTATTTTCCATTTTTTCTTGCAATTTGAAAGAGCTGCAGGAAAATATTTGTATTTCTTAGCAGCGACGTAAACATCGAGTCTAAAAGTCGTTTGTTCCGTAGTCCAGCAATAAAGCCATAGCAGCATCCTGACTATCTGGTGGCCTATTTGGCTTTGCTGCTGCTTTCAACCGTCAATGCTGAGCCGCGCCAAGCGATTTTAGTTCAAGCCTGTACATTAGCATGGTAAACGCCAAGCCAAGCCAACTTCAACCGGCTCAAACCCAGGGATTGACTTTGACTGACGGGTACAGCTAATGTTCTAACGGGGTAACAGTGTGGTATTAGTTATAGTCCTTAGCTGTAGTAACTGTAGTAGTTGTTAGTTGTTGTTAGTCTCTATGTGTGTGTGCGTGTGCAACAGTTTTATTGATTTTATGCTGTGGATTGATTTTATGCCATAATTCAAGGCAACGCCTGGCTAAAATGTGCGAACTGACTTTCAATCAATTTAACGCATAATTCCTGATGGATTTAATCGTAATTGATGATTGATTACTGCTTGAAACTTTGCCCGTTATCCCATTGAGTATCTACATAGTACACAAACCAGCCTCGAGCAACTATATATATGTATATATATGTGTGTGTGTGCTATGTTGTATTAGGGAACCAATTGGTTGTTCCATTGCGTTACACACACAAACACGCACATACAGTTTTGTCAGCCATTTAGCCATAATATTGTGTAATTTATTATCGCTTAGCCTAATCGAACTTAATTCTGGCTATCTACAGTTACCTGTAGCAAAAGTTTGCTACTTTCCCTCGCACTACATTTCATTCCCCTTTACTTTAATATGTTGTACACCGTGCAGCTGATACTCTTTACATTATGTTTTACCGCATAAATCAATGTCGTGGCGCAAGTTGTTGCGGATTTATTCTGGAGCCTGGATAACGTTGGACATCAAAGCATTGCACTCGATTTTAATTAAATGTATGACATGCTGTGCCCACTCCTTTTACCAAGAAACCTTACCCCTCCTTTGCCCTGGCCCATGCTCATGCTCATTCCATAGCATTCCATTTCCCTAGTTGACAGCGACATTTTCAATTGCTATGCAATTTCTTAATGCTTTCATTCTTCGCTTAGATGTCGTTTCATGGATGTAAATAAAATGCAAAGCTTTGCCATTTCCTGTGAATGCAAAAGCATTTTATATAACTTACGAGTATTTTCGGCCTTTGAAGCGGCCGAAACGGCGACACTTGCTGAGGTTTTAAATACTCTAACGAGGGGTATAAGAGTTGCCCCATGAAGTTTGTATAATTTATAGGAATTTATTGATAAGTTATATTTATATTCATATAAAGTTTTAAATTCATTTTATAAGTAAATTAATTTAATTTATGCTAAAGTAACTTTTTGATCTGGCAACACCAACTAGCTGCTTTTAGCTTAACAGCTGCCTTACATAAACAGATCATGTTAACAACCACAAAAGCTGGCAATATTAAGCTTATGTTAAGTTGCGTTGCTTTGCTTTAACGCATGAAGTTTTATAGCAATGAGCTTATATTCGCATTACAGTTTTATTATGTAGTTAGAGTATTTGGCAAAAGGAGTTGTCGAAATAAACATTGCTCAGTTGTTGTTGTTGTAGTTGTCTGGTTTCTTTTCTTTTTTATAATTTTAAGCTTTCTGTTGAAGCTGCTTTTGTGTGCATTTTTTTCTACAGCGTCTGTTGAAATCAATGTGAGTTACCTTATCCAGTCCATGCCCCTTACTGCTCTTTTTCTATTTTACACACACACAAACACTCACACACACACACATTCACAGAGAACACTCTGCTGCCCAGCTGCTGTCTGTGATTTTGCAAAGTGCGGCGTTGTCCTGTTTGGTGCAAAAACGTTTTATTTAAATACACGTACGTAAATATATACATATATAAATGTATATATATTTTAAAATGTTTATATATATATATATATATATATATATATATATATATATATAGATATAGAGTAATGTATATTTGGCTGGTGTCAGGTAAACTGTAAAGACTTAAATCTGCTTGTCCAAGCGGCGCCACACCGTTTGCCTGATATGATAGTCCCTTTGCCCAATGTATTTCAATGTGCCAGGCTGCGCAGATCGCTTACATTTGGCATAAAAAGGACTCCGTTCAGTGTGTGTGTGTATGTATGTTTAAAAAACAAGCAGCAGGCACAACATCAACAACACTAACAACAACAACAAAACAGCATGTTTAAAACTGTTTTATGCACTGCCAGAACGAGTTGAAATAAAATAAATGTTTGGGCTGCCTGCCTCAATCTCTATCCCCTCCCTTCTCTGTTGCTTTTCTCCTCACTCCACCACTCTTTAACTGTCTGTACATTTGTCCATCTGTTCGACTGGTTGGCTTGGTTCTTGGCTGGTTGGCTCTGATGCTTCTGTTGCTTCTGTTGCCTGAATGGAAAACGCAAAAGTGCGCACGCTTCAATGCGTGGCTCTCGTCAACTGTTGTCAGGACACAAAGAAAGAAAAAAAAATGAAGAAAAAAAAATGGAAGGAAAAAAACAGGACGCTTTAAAAAGTGATTTTTACACGTGTGTGTAAAAAAATAACAGCAACCAGTGCCGCTACCACCTCAACCAACTCCTAACTTTTATACATTCCTATAACTACTCACACACACACACACATACGCATACACACACATACAGCTGGCTATCGTAAAGTACATACAAAGAAAGCAAAACAATTTTTATGCTTGAATAGTCGAGCAAATCCGCTGGCAGCTTCTAGAGTTAGCCTTGCCAATGCCCAAACGAACATGTGTAGCTATTTGAATTGCTTTACACTGAGCGAAACTGTACCTAACTATGTAATGTATAAATATATATAGCGATCTGATGTATAAGCAGCTTTGGTTTACTTTTCTCAGAGCTGCGAATATATAATAAATTAAATATATATATATATATTTGGTTATTTTTTGCAGTGTAATTGAGCTCGTTTTGCAGATTTGCAATTTTCAGCTGTGGCAAAACGTTTGAGTTAATGAATTAAAGCTGTTTGTGTTGAATGTTACTTTTGTTTTATTTTTGTCTTTTAACTTGGCCTTTTTGTTTGCTGACTGCCAGCGATTGATGTTGATTGCATTTTTTTTTTGCTTTCTTTTTATTGATTAATTGATTGATTGAGTTCAAGTGCGCTCGTGTGCACCAAGTGTTTTTAGTATATTTATACAAATATATACGTATATATATATATATATATGTATACTATGAATGTGTGTGTTTGTGTGTATGCAACTGTATTGGCAACTTTGCTATAGGCCAAAATGTTAAAAACTAATCAAAATGCAGCGCAAGTTAATTGAAAGAGCCAACTGGCAAATATTGTTGCGGTTTGGTTAGGCCTAAAAAAAGAGAAGAAGAGTAAGTAGAAAAACATAGGTACGCGATTTGGTAGCGTTTCTAACGCTATTTGGCTTACCTGCGGGAATTCTTGCAATTACTCTAAAAGCAATTTTAAATGAAGATGGGAAGCTGTGAGCAAGTGGGCCACAAAACAATCAAAAGCAGTCAGTCTCTCTGTCTCTCTGTCTTTTCGTCTCTCTGCCATCGCATTGTACATAAAGAGTTGTCCGTAAAATCAGCCTACATACATACACACTTAAAGTTAACCAAAAAATAGGGTATATATATTATACACTATATATATATATATATATATATATGATATACATTCCCTGAAGCATATACAAATTTGTACGATGAGCTATAATAAAGCACTTCCATATCGCTGGAGCTTAACAATTATGTTTTTTGTGCCATTTGCAGCGAGCAAAGATTTTATACAAATGAAATATTTTATATTATGTATAGGGTATTTGCAAGTCGGTTATTGTATTATACAGGCATGTTATACTTAAACTTATTGTTTTACTTGTGGTTTTTTCGTAATCAACTTAAGTTTAGATTTCACTTTTCTAACTATTGTACAGAGCATCTCTTAGTCGTTCATTTCGTTTCGTTACTTTCCATTTGCCTTCCTCCTCTCCTCTACTATATGTCCTGCAATCCGTTTTAAATAGGATTCACTGGATATTGGATTTAACGCAGTCGTTTGTCTATATTACAATTTTATACATTTTACTTATTTGACTTATTTCTATACCCTAAAGTTCTCTCTTAAAACTCCCTTAAGAGCATATTAGAAACTGTCTAAAGCTATGTAATATATAGCTTAAAATATGTTAGTATGTGTTTAACATATTAATTTATACTAAGTAAAAACCATTTGTTGTATTCATTCGTATACTGTTCATTTTAATTAATAGTTTATAGTCTGTTTGTCCAAGGACTTCATGTAGAGGGCATGTCCAAGTCGTACATTTTATTTTACAGCATTCATTCTATGTATATAACTTTTTTCTCACATTTTTTTTCTTCTTGTTTTTTCTGTGCTTTTTTTTTGCCTGAGTGTTCTACAATCAACTTAAACTAAGATTACATAAGCGTCGTCGCTAAGCTCTGAAAAAATGTGTGCCAGAGCCAGTGAACCAATGCTATGGACGCAAACCGCACTGTCTGCCACGCCTACAAACAGTAACATACACACAAACATATAGAAAACAGAGTGTCAACGGTTGCCACAGCGGGGCAAAGGCACATTTTGCTATTTGTATTTAAAATGGGATTTACCTGGGGTTTTTCTCACTTCGCACACTTCGCACTTAGCGCGCTTTTAATTTGATTTAATGTGTCTACGCGTGCCACATCAGCGACTATTTCCTGCACACTTACACACACACATAGAAACACTCTCAATTTCTTCCTTTATTCCTCTTGCTTTGTCACAACAGTTCTTTCCATATGTTGTCTGGGATGTTGTGTGCCTGGGGCTAAACGTGTTATGCGTGTTGTGCTCTGATTTCTTTTTGTGTGAATTAAATTTGGCGCTGAAATGTAGGCAACAGTTTTTCGCACAAATCTCTCTAAGAGTTTGGGTATGGTTAGAGAGGGAAAAACTCATGTACTATCTCATAGAAAACTACAAAACTCCATTTGAAGTCCTTAAGTTACAACAGATCCTTTTGGCTAAAATGCAGATTATTTTTCCACGGCCTGCGCTCCTATACAAAATATGAACCTTGTGAATATTTCTTGTTCTTCTGTCTTACATTTTATGCTAATGTTTTGCGTGTTCTCTCTATCTCACTCTTACTTTTTCTGTGTGTTTGTGTGTATTAGTGTGGTTCTGGGCAGTTGTTGCTTGTGCCGTGCAGACGGCAGACCCAATTTGGGTCTTGCCACAGCCGCTGAGTACCAATGCTGCTGATCAAAGGAAGCAACATTTTGTGCCCGACGGCAACACTTTGAACTTGCGTCTTGTCTGTGCGTGTCTTTGCTGTTGGCTTAACCGCAATTAAAACAGATTTCTTGTTGATGTTTATGTTGTCTTTGGTAAATTTGTGTAAATCAATTGAATGGGTAGCTTAAACAATTAATTTTGTCGTATTTAAATTCTGTTTTCTCAGCTTTAATATCAATTTACAACTATATATATATATATTGAAATATACTTTAAATGTCTAGTTCTATTTTTATTATTAATAACATTTATTATAAACACTTGAGTACCATATTGACATGCGTAAAACAATGAAACATGTCCATTTCACACAATTATAAGAAATTATTCTCCTTGGCTATAAACCAAAACTGAACTATTATCATATTTTAGGGCATGACAAACATATAATTTGATTTGTATTATTAATGGCCAATGCCACTGATAACCTATGTATGTATGAGCTATGAGCTATGCCTCTTAATAAATAGTTAATATGTCATTTAAATGACATAGTAACATAGTTGTTCGATATATTGCTATATTCTATACTCAACTGAACTGAATTGAACTGAACTTGGAGTGGTAGCAAAGGCTAAGAATGGGCAGCAGAGTAGACAGCTCATTAGTGGAAACGTGCTGTCAGGTCTCAATAGGTAGGCAATTGTTTTCCACACACACACATATATGTATATATACTGCTGAGTATATAAGCTTGCTTTGCAGCATGAATTATATGCTTCACGTCTTTGTATTGTGTGTGTGTGTGTGTATACAAACATACTTATATAGTGCTGTCGTATAGTATCTACCATATAGTGCAAGTTTTGTGCTGTCTGTTTTACTGTGCGTGTGGGTGTGGGTGTGAGTTAATTTATAGACTTATCAACACTTAATCACCGGAAAAATGGCATAGCGGGTGTTTGTGTATAAAATGCACACTGACTGTATTACGTATACGCATTGCTGTACATACAAATATATATATATATATATATAGTATATATATTCAGATGCCATTGCCACGCATGTTGATTACTTGTGCTGTCTTTGCACAGCAACCCAAAGCTATAGCCTTAACATCTAAAGAAGAGAGTGAGAGAGAGAGAGCGAGAGAGGGGAAGGAGAGAGGAAACCAGTAGAGAACTGAGACAGAGGCTTAATAGTTGTTAGTTAGTTGTGCGTGTGGCTCTTTTACAAGCTTCTCTTTTGGCGTAACACATTTGCCGTAATTTATACTTTATAGCCTACCAAGATATGAAAAGTCACACATACACACACACATATATACATATAGAGCACACCACACATGCAAACAGATACGCATAATACTGAGGCTATATTTTTTCAGCGGCCGTTCAACATGTTGACTTTTATGCCATTTGCTGCGGTTACCAAGCTAACTCTGGTCAGACATTTGCCATTGTTGCTGTTGGTGTTGCTGTTGCTGTTGCTGTTGGTGTTGCTGTTGTCACTGTTACAGTTACTGTTGCTACTGTTGTTGTTGTTAATATTTATGCGTGCTCATAAATAACGTGTGTGTGGCACTATATATATATGTATGCGGGTTTATATTATTAGTTTTATGTTGTTGCTCTATAAACATGCACAACCACATGCCAAAATATTTAAATATAATATATAACTGTCGCAAAGAGTTCACAATATAATTGAACTGACGTTCAATTTTACTTTTGGGGTCGAAAAGAAGAAAAGGTTCATAGCACGCATTTGTCATAAACTAAGCAGCCATAGATATGTACACCAATTGGATAGGACAATTGCTGACGATTTGCTAGCCGCATCATTTCCAAGCATTCCTATCTCTTCATATACACATACATATATACATATATATATCTTTAGCTGTGGCTATTCATATGTAGACATTGGTCGTGACTCGTGGCTCGTGTGGCCATTGCACGCGCGTTCAATCTGTGACATTTGTACAACGCTAAGAATTGTGTTTGTTGATTCAAAACACACACACACACACACACGCACCCTATGTGTGGGTATACACATCAAGATTTTCACTCAGTCTGTTTGTCTATGCCTAATGATTGCAACAACGTGACGCATGAGTATTTATTTACCCTATAAATGAGCAGCGCAAGACAGGGTCACACAAGTTCATATAGTATTTTCTATATAGGATATAAAGTAATATAATGTTTTAAACAGACTTCAATCAGAATATAACTAAGCTAGAGTTAAATATATTTTTGCTATATTTAGCAAGTGTATATGTAGTAGTTGAGCATACCCTAAGCTTGTTTGCCTATTAGAGCTTTGTTTTTTTTCCTGTGTGTTCGCAATATTCTTTTCCCATTGCATTTCTGCTGATCTTTGTTGTTAGCTGTTTGGCAAACATGTGTGTGTGCGTTTTTCTCATTTTCTTGCTTTTTTTCCATATCCATATGGATGTTGGCTTGATGAAGTATTGTTTATGGATCATAAACTGATTTGCTTATTCCTGAAGGCGCGTCTGGCACTTGCCAATTTTGTTTACGTGTTTTGCATGCAAGTCGACCAGTTTGTTTATTGAATTTCAACCGTTGCCGTCGCCGTCGCCGTCGCCGTCGCCGTTGCTGTAACCTTATTGAATTTCAAAAAAAAAAAAACCCTTCAAAAAAACAAATAGAAAGGAAAAGTATAATAAAAAAAAATTAAATGAAATACACGCAACATTTTGACGCCACTAATTTGAGTGCTAATTGCTTTAAGCCAAAAACCTACCAAACACCCACAACATGCTGAAGGTTCTGCCTCTTCGGAAGCGCCATTAAAAATTGATTTATTTTTAATTATCAGTGACGTGCCACAAAATAATAAATATAGGTGAAAATTTATTGCAACGTCAACGAGCGACAAGCTGAAACTAGACCCAAAAACAATCGCGTGTATGTTGCTTACATATGTGTGTATATATATATATATATATGTTTGTGTATATTTGTATAGTAAATGGCAAAATTGGGTACATTAGCCTGCATGTTTTGACATTTGGAAAATATTTAGAATAAAACCATATAGTGGCATGCCACGCAGTGCTAATTTTAATGATAGTACAACATAACTTAAATGTTTCCATTGTTCGCTGTGTTGTTGCAGCTGTCAGTTTCAACCGAAAAAGCAGTACAAAAATGTATTAAAAATTATATTATCATAGCTGTTGCACATGTTTTACTAAACCAACGCTTGATGCCTGCTATTTGATGCCTGATGCCTATTACCCAATGTCTGTCCTCTACTGCCTGCTGCCTGTTGCCTGTTGACCAACCAACACATTTAACTAATTTATTAACTGAACCAAACAATGGTATCGGCAGCACGCAAATATTTGTCCCATTGTATCACACTTTACGTCCGCTGTCTATCCTGCCACTCTATCTCTCTCTCTCTTTTACAAATCGGCGGAAAATATAGTTCTGGAAAATATTTTCCATGTCTCCCATATGCGTTGTATTTTCCATGCAATGTTTTCGCCTATTTTTAGGCACAAAAGCTAATTGTAAATAATTTTACCGAAATTTCTAACTAGTTAGTTTAACTATGCTGGAAATTAAACTAGAACCATGCATAAATATTTTTTATTTTTTCTATTTTTTGTTTATTTGAATTTTTTGATTCTGCTATAAATTTTCTCGAATATTTTAAAGTAGTTTTGCAGCGATTTGTCAAAAATAGTTACAAAAAATGGAATTGATTAAATATTCTGATACGTAAACTTAAAACAGCAATTAATTAGTAGCTGCACACGTAAATTGTAGACAAACTAATGTGACATATGTTGCCTAGTTGTTGCACAGTTTGCTGTAGGCAACTCGTCGGGGGGCAAGACAAGGACAAGTTGAAGGGAGAATGACGACCGTTACTGTTAGTAATTTGAGCAATTATTTAAGAGTTATTGGTAATATAAAAATAAACTAGACAAATAATAGTTAATAATAAACTTAATTGAAAGCTTTAATTTGTTCTTAAAATAGTGTCAATTTTTCTTTGGGTAGCAGCAAATGATTTGTGATTGGTTAATAATGTGCGCATTACGCAATTAATATATTTAGCATTTACTGTTAATAAATTTTTCTAAGTGATTAATAAAAATTGAGTAAAATTTGTGGAAATTTAATTTGATGTTTATTTTAAATATCTATTAAATTGTACACTGGAATGCAGTGAACGCAATGAATGGAATATTTGATATATTTTCCTTTTTTTTATGGTTTGGTTTGGTTTGGTTTCCCATGCATTGACCGCAGTCACACAGACAAACACACTTATATACATATAAAATATTTTTTTTTATGGCCTGACATATTTAATGATTTTTTCATGTAGTCGTTATAGTTTTGTGTTCAGGGTTTTCAGTTCAATTTTAAATAATTCAATGCTCAACTTTGCTTACCGCATTGCAATTCAAATCAATTTTTGATTTGCCACTTTTTATATATATATACATATATATATATATGTATAAATTTAAATGCCGCATTTGATGGTAGAAGTGAATTGAAAAAAATGTTCTTTAAAATTTTTATATATAACATTTAATTCTTGCTCTCATTTCCAACCCAACGGTATAATATATTATTTACAAGGAGCTTTATTTGGATTTTATTTTATTTTATTTCTATGGCGTCGTAATTGATACGCTAAACTGCATAATGTTGATTATTACATGAAATGAAAATATGAAAATGCATAAGTGAATAGTATGTTGAATAAAATAATTAATAAATATGAGAATATATTGAATAAAACATAATTTGAAAATATTGTATTATGTTTGTATATTAGATTTCACTTTAAACTTTTCTAGTTATTATTTAAAATTCTACTTTATTTTCACATTAATTTATTAACAATGAATGCTAATTTTTGATTGTACTTTTTGTGCATGTGTGTGTGCATGTGAATGTGTGAGTGTGTTGTTGTGTGTTGCTTTGAAATCATATCAAAATGTAATTTAAAAATGTTTGTAATTTATGAATTGTGAGCACATAAAATGTTAGAAATCCAGCAGTAACAAGAAAGAGAAATAAAATTAGAAGTAGAAGTAGAAGAAAAGGTAATTAGAATTCATGACACGTGCTATGAAATATCACACATACGCAGTGTATGCGGAGTGCTTGGAGTGAGACTTGAGGGCAGAAGGCAAAAGGCAAAGTCACAGCTAGCTAAATGTGTGCCAAGTTGATTTACGATTTCAGATGCATATACATACACATACATATCCTTATATATATATATATATATACAAATACTAATACAAGTAGAAAGAAATGAAAGAGAAGCTAGTGTGCCAAGTAATTTATGACAATGCGCTAGCCGCAAAAACTCGAAGCTGCAATCAAAGCCAAATGGCTAAGGCCAAAGCCAAAGCCAAAGCCATAGTCAGAACCAGAGCCAGAAATCCCATATAAATGTCAAGAATCTAACGATAGATGCCTGTAGCAGCGCCAGTTGCATTACTGCCACACACAGCTCTCAACTCAAGATGGTGGCAGTTGCATTAGTTGCCATCTAAACAAGCCGCAACTTCCAATGAGGCAGCCAAAGCAAAAGTGTCGCATTGTTGCTGCTGTACAAAACTTATGCAGCTTTTGCATGTATTATATTTATGTGTGTGTGTGTATGTGTGTGTTGTATGCTCTCCTACTATATATGTATGCACACACACACACATGCATATATACATATATATATGTATATTTTTTATAGGTTGTGCCGTGGCTTTTAATGGCGTGAAGTCAACGGCGCGTAAAACAGTCATGAAGCATCTTAATAAATTACTTTGGGGATTTTGGTGCACAATTTTTTTTTTTTACTTTTTTTATATATATTTTTTTTAATATTGCCGCAAACTGTAGCACGGGCCAACGGAAATGTTTTCAGCCGAGTCAAACGCTAGACGACGTCATTCCTGTATCAACACTTATACAGCAAGAGTATGTCTGAGTGTATGTTGCTGTGTGTGTGTGTGTATTTGTATGCATAAGGGTGAAGTCAGGTCGTGAGTGCACGACAGTTGCTTGACATTTCGAATTTAATGAAATTTATGCAATTTTTCTTATTTGCCAAATGCACTTCGGTTGCGTCGCTGTCGCCGTCAACGTCGACGCTAGCAACGAAGCGGCAAAAGGCAAAGCAATGCATCAAACCGGGTGGCAACATTGTTTGCTGCCACTCTAACCATGTCTAGGGTGGTGCAACTACGTTATATATATCTAAATATTTGTATATATAGACAGTTATATATGACAAATGCAAACCTAATGCAATTGACTAATAAGTAATTGCAAAGCGATGGACTCACAGGATAACAGTAAAAAATATTACAAATATTATTCACTTAAAAAAGAGGGTTAGACTCCTTACTATAACTGTAGTATATGTGATGGCTGTAGAGATTATCGTAAGGATCACAAGTAGCTGTTGAGCGAATTTCATTCCTTCAATAGGCTATATCCTTGGCAATTCTGCCCCGATTATAACTCTCTATACCTTGCAGGACTCGTAAGGAACAGTACTAGCATTTGGCATCAAAAATTAACAGAGAATTAAAATTAATTTTTTTTACATTTTTGCAATTTTGTCAAGGGGTAACACTGCAAAAATTGTATAAATTTTCAATGACTCAGATTTGAATGAAACCAATTGCATTCGACAGTAGTAAGCCCCAGGACTCAAAAAAAAGTATATTCTTTTGAAATCGGTTAATATTTGCCAGAGTTATAACCAACCAAACTATCAAAAATACTAAATTATTTTTATTGTATTAATAAACTATAATTATTATTATTACTTTTTTTAAATACCTTTTTTATTACTTAATTATTTTTATAATATTATTATTATTATTATCATTATTAATTTATAAATATTATTTATTATTTTATTCATAAATCGTAGCTACAACTAATTTAAATACATTTAACTTGAAGTATCAGTTTTAAAGATGAAGTAATGGCTAAACATAGGAGCGGCAGATGTGGAATAAGTTTAATTATATGTAGATATACCTGCGACAGCTGAGCTCCTTTTTAAATTTGTTTTGCCAATAGTCCCTCAATATTTCTCACAAGAGAGTTGAGCGATATCGATTTGTATAAAATAATTTGTTGTTGTTTTATATTTAAAGTTCTCAATTTTCTTCTTTCTTTGTTTAAAAGTTTCTTTTTTGTTTTGAACGCCTTTCAATTATCCTGATAAAGGCTTATTTTGTTGCAACCCACATATAATAAGTTTATAAATATATTTTTATATATAAAAAAAAATACTTTATTTAAAATTAAACACAGATTTTCTTTGTTTGTTTTTTTCATATATTATTCTGTTTATTAAATAAGTTTGCTAAGAGTTTGTTTTAACTGAAAAAAGTCGTCTTGCGTCTCACTGACAGGAAGGAACATACAAAGTTTTGGGATGAATTTGCGATTGAAAGCTGGGTGTGAGTGTGCGTGTATATCTGTGTGTGTGTGTGTGTGTTTTTTTTTAAAGCCAAGTTACATAAAAATAAAGTATGTACACGCTTAATTGGAAGTTAGCCTAATAGGTGTGCAAATAAGTGAGAACTTGTTGCTTTAAGAAAGGTGGCTAAAAAGTGCCTGGGCTGAGCCTAATGATGATTATTTCTAGTCCATTCTCATTTAGCGCTATTCTTTGTGGCTCTTCTTCTTGTTGTTGTTTTTGTTGCTAATGTTGTTGAAACTGCCACAGGATGAAGATAGCATTACATTTTCATTGTTGGGCAGCCAAGCGCAATGGCTTTGGCTTTAGCTTTGGCTTTAGCTTTAGCTTAAGCTGTTGCTTTGGGCTTGTATCCTTTTGTGTATTTTGGCTGTGGCTTATGCTTTCGACGAAATTTGGGCAGGATGCGGCATGGTATGATACATAGAAATGTCGTCGTGGTGTCATTTGGCATCGACATACAACTGAACTGTAGAAAAAGAAAACCAAAAATTGCAGCTTACTTGGGGGCAAGGATAACAGCAGGAGCACCAGAAACAAGAACAACAATGGGAGCAACATCAACCAGAAGATAGTAACAGCAGCGGCTAATGTTCTCGTAGCTGCTAAAGACTCGCCAGCCGAGTTAATGAAACCAATAAATTAATTTTAATGATTGCACACAGTTACTCGGACACATACACACACCCACACACCCACACACACATACATATATAGATATATATATATATATCGCACTCTTATTACTTACACAGATTCAAAGGCTATTGAAGGTAGGTGGAACGATAGAAGTCATTCGTGCAGCTACCGCTGCGTCAGCTAGTGTCCTTTTTAGGGCGTGGCACTTGCCATAAGTAATTGACAAAATCTTAATTAGTCCTTGGCATGTCCATTGAATGGCTTCCCGTTAGTTACTTAGTTGTTGAGTTTAATTAGCAGCTCTGCTCTTTCAATTTAATCAAATTAAAAATCCCACAAGTAAAATGCGAGTCCTTACGAAAAAATTTGATATGCATATTAAAGGACATCTAGTAAAGTTAACAAATTTTTGATTATCTAATACCCATGCTCAATTATCCCTATATATGTGTGTATGCAAAGGACTTTAAGTGCAGATAGTACAGTGTAGTAGAGTGTACAAAGTGCCGACTTAATCAATTGAACTTATTTCAATCGCATGGCCAATATCCTGTGCGTGTATATATTTACTTCTTTTTATGTGTGTATGTGTATGGGTATGTGTGTGTGGGTGTGAGTGTGTGTGTGCTTGCATGGATAACAAACTGCAAGCAGTTGACGCTCTGGAATTTTCCACTTGCACTTGCCAACTGCCACTTGAAGCTATAAACTGTGAAGAGCTCTTCCGGCTCTGAAACAGCACCAACACCAGCACCAGCAGCAGCAGCAGTAACAGGAGCAATAGCAGTAGCAGTTGCAGCAACGTTTGAGGCAGCTGCCCCATGGAGTGTCCTTGAAATTGACTATATATCTAACTCTCTATCTATGTGTGTGTATGCGTGTGCATTGCGTTTATCCCGAGAGGTAGTACGGCAAAGACTATAGCATACTTTTATGCGCATAATTTAATGCAAGTTTCTTATAGAAATTTTGTGGTAACTGATATTAATTGTAGTTAGCTTTAAATGTAGAATAGAATTTTGTAATTTTCATAATTAAATCGATTTCCTTTGTGTCCTGTTATTGAACTAAGCCATTTGATGTCCTTTTCTTTCGGCTTAAATACAATGTTGTCAAAGTGTCAGAGAAGTAATTTGGCTTTGTGCAAAGGGTTTAAATTAAATTAACTGACGAACACTTGTAAAGTAAATGAATATTGCTTGACTGATGTACTCTTCAAATGACGGAGTGACAGAATGACTGACTGAAGCACTGAGTGACTGATGGACTGTGCTTCGTTAAAGAGATTACAAAGGGTCAAAGTGCTAGCTGCGATTGCTCATAATTGCTTGGCGCCTGCGGCCAGACCGAAATTTCTTACAAATTGAAGCTTTTCTGTGTCCTTCTTTATATATATATATATATATATATATATATATATATATATATATATATGTATGTATAAATACAGACAGGCACAGCCATGTATAGATAGCTGCCATTTGATTGTCAAACTAATTAAATTTTTGCTGGCCAGAAACACAGCCAAATTGGCGACTCAAATTGGTAATTAGCCCCTCACCAAAACTGCAACTCAAACACGTAAAAGAAAACGAGAAAACTGATGCTTGGTCCACTTGATGTTGCCCGATAGTAAATGGTAGTGGCATTGCTGCTGCCGATGCTGCTGCTGCTGCTGCATGCCACATGCTGCAATTAGCCAACTCAGACAACGCAGTTGACAATCAAGCAAAAGGCAAACAGCAATGACAACGGCAACGGCAAAGTGGCAAGTGGTAAGTGGCAAGTGGAAGTGGCAAATGGCAAACGGCGCCAAGCGGCTGACAACGCGTATGTCCTTTGTGTCCTGTTGAATGTATACTGATATCATGGTTGACACACTTTCAGCTGCCTAATTACTTGTAAGTTGGTGAATTTGTGGTAAGGCGTTTGTCCTGTAACACCAACATCTATAACAGTTGCCGCTGCCGTTGCAGCAACCAAATTCAATTTGTATCCACACTGCGGCCAATTCAGCATAAGCAATTGTTGCAGTCATGTACCACACGCCCACGCTGACGCCGCAGTTGGCAGCAACGTTGACGACGACTGCGACGCTTATGCTCATGTCTGCCGGATGCTAACATCGCGTACATGCACATCCGTATCCGGTTTCCTGTAGCGACAACGATAACGACGCCTTCTTGATTGCCACAGCGCGTAATTATTTTTTAAGCACTTTGTCTGCCTGCAAAATTAGACTTAACTAAGCCAATTTTTTCCCTTGCCGTTTTCCATTTCCATTTCCACTTTTCCACTTTTTGCTCTCATTTTTTTTCTTATGCTGAATTTGAATAGCCTTCAGCCAATGCTGTGCTAAGAGAGAGATAGGTCACACTTACACACATACACACACACTTGATTGTATAGTCATATTTGTTGTTTCTCTTGCTTCTCATTTTTTTGTCTCTTTCTTTTTTGGTTTTTTCTTTCGTTTTATTTATTTTATTTTTATTTTTCTTTTTTTTTTTTGGCTGCTTTGTCCAATTAGTGAGAGTTTGGGTTACGATTTCATTTCTTTTATTGTGCTCGTTATCCTTTTTATTTTATTCTTCTCTTTTTGCGTCCCTCGCTCTTTTTCTCTTACTCTGTTCCTGCCTTGAGCTTTAGCGCAAATTTGATATCCTTGTTATGGCAAATTGTTGTATGTTTCACTTACAATTATTTTCTGCTGCCTTGGCGTGTGGCATGCCCCATACCATACTCATAGACTATAATATATCTTTAACTTACAATCGAAGCGTATTTATGTGTTTTAATGTTCTTTCAGTATAAACCACATACCAATTCACCTACCACTTGCTACTTGCTACTTGCTGTTTGCTACTTGCCACAAGGCGTTTCAATATTGTCGCCCGTTCGATTATTTATGTTACCACACACTTTCTAAGGGGGCACGGGCTGGTTTGTGAGGGGCATGTGGCCAAGTTTTAGTAGTCATCGTTTGCCCAGTAATAAATTTATGCTTTTTTATTTCCTTCTGTCATAATTTTACCCTCAAATACACACGCATACATACACACACACACACACACACACATGCATATACACATACATAAAGTGCTTGGGCATTTTTCTTTACTTCTTTTGTGACTCCTTTGCTGCCTCCTTGCAGCTTGTCTAAAATTTTTTCCAATTGATAAATTATTTTATGGCAAATACACAAATTTTCTCATACGCATGCCTTGCGTGTCCTGTATATCCTGTGACCATGTGTATGTGTGTGTGTGCTGTGTGTTGTGTGTGGTTTTGGTTTTCGATTTTCCCTTTGGGTTTGCACAAATAAAAATTGGCTACCCATTTGAGTAGCGCTTATTTCCTTGCACACATAAAAAAGAAAGAGCCATAGGAGCGAGAGAGAGAGATGAGTAGAGAGTGAGAGGGGTGTAGAAATGTCTTTGCATGGCTTATATGAGCATAAGTAATATCCTTCTGTAGTCTTGCATATTTCCGGCCATATTCTTTTGGGTTACTTTGGCCTACACTACTTGTCATTGCCACACAGAGTTCATCTATGCCTCCTCCTTCTGCCTTGACTCTTCACACATAGCTCAAACACATAAAATCAATCATATTTTGTTCGAAATTTTTTTGTGCTTCCTTTTTCCTTTATTTTTTCTTCTCCTTTCCTCTTTTTTTCTTGGTTTTTATCTTTTCTTTCTCTTTGTTTACTTGCAATTTGTTGCTTCGTTTGTCTTTGAGGTTGTTGTTTTTTTTTTATTTTCTTTTGCTTCTCTATTTGTGTCTTAAAGCAACTTAGCCAATATCCTTAAGATTTATATCCATACACATACAAATACTATACTTAGTCTAGGGTATCTCAGCCAGTCAACCAGTCAGCCAGCTAGTTAGTTGGCCCAAACAACTCATCTTTTGCTCCATTACGCAGACATATAACAAATTTGAATCAATTTGTTGAAACGTTTAACAGTTTTTTCTATATATATATATATATATATATATATACTCCATATGCACATCCTTCACATTTATTTTCCTGCGTTTTTCTTTTTTTTAAATATATGCAACATTAATTTTAATAGAATTGTTTATGGAAGGCGCCTTTAGCTGTGCTATTTCCCTCTCTCTGTGTGTGTGTGCGTTTATGTGTGTCATGCATGAAGAGCTGCCATGTCATATTACAGGCAAAATCAACAGTAGAAAAAAAAGAAAGTGCAAAACTGAAAGAAACGAAGAGAAAACACAAAAAAATAAAGTAGAAAATACACAAAAAAATATAGAAAAAATATTGGTATAAAAAAAAACAAGCAAAACGGCGTAAAGCCGCGCCAAATCAAAGCCAACAATATTTTTCAGGATTATTTCAGTTCGCTTGCCGTTGACTGCACAGAGAGAGAGAGTGAGAGAGAGAGAGAGAAATAGTGTGCTTTATATAGAGTGGGAAATGAGTGAAATTTTGCTTGGCAGCAGTTGACACACACACATACACACACACATATATATATACACTCACACACAGCACTGAAAGAGAGACACAATAAAAAATTTCATTCCAAAATATTTCTGTTAATTTGGCAGCGTATCCTATATGTATGTGTGTGTGTTTCTGTGTGTGCGTGTGTTCTGTGTATGTTTTGCCTTGCAACGTTTACAAATTTTTTTACGCTTTACTTGAGTTTTATTCGAACGGCCAACAAAACCAAAACAAAAACGAAAACAAAAAGTTGCTGCAGTTACTGCTCTCTCTCCTCCTCCACTCCCCTCTGTTTATGGGTCCCCTCTAGCATGCCCTCCCCCCAATTACAAAACCCCCTCTTGTTGTGGAGATATGCAAAACGCAGCGAACACATAAATTTTAGTGTTTGGGTCTACGCTTATTTGCATAGGAATTATGTATTTGGGCACAACGGTTTAGCAGCATTACACAATACATAAATACATACATATACATCGACATATACACACAGACACACACATACATATATATATATGCATTTATATACACCGTAAAAATAGTCTGTGGTTATGCAGAAAACTAACGCATTTAGTTTTTGCTTTTATTTTTTTGCAGCTATAAATTTGCAAACGCCCCAGGAAAATGCATTGCAGCAGAACAAGCAATTAAAACAGAGAACTGAGAGTCCTGCACGAGTCCTGCCAGTGTGTATACCAGAGTGCCGACTGCTGACTGTTGAGTGTTTCAACATTGGACATTTACCCCCAAACCTCCGCCCTCTGTATCGTTATTGTGCTAAAAACCTATTTTAAATAATTAAAATTCTGTAAGTGCTGTTGCTTCGGTTGCTTCGGTTGTTTCGGTTGTTGCTGTTTTGCAAGACGGCAGCAACTTATGCAACAAACAACAAAATTGCTGCAAGGCGTCTATGGGTGCTTGTGTGTGTGTTTTGTATGCGACAATGAAATAATTAATTCAATGCACCTGAATACTTAACGAAACTGCTGCAAATCCGATTGAGTGTAACAGCCACAATAACCCCAAAATACAACAGCACCAACAGCAACAATAACAGCCACAACAACAGCAACGAAACTTATAAAGAAAAGAACGAAAAGAAACAAGTGAAAAGAAAGCAAAACAATGAGCAGCAAAATGGCGAAAAAGGAGCCAATGGCAACAACAATTAGCCAACATAATGACAACCGTAGACATATCCCAGTCAGGACACAACAATCTAAGATGCTGCCGTGTACACTGCCCATTGTCCTTGTACTGTTGATGTTGCTATCACAGCAATGGAATAACGGTAAGTTCTACAAGTCATTGATATACAATTATATACCTATTTACTAACTTACTTACTTCCTTACTTACTTGGGGAACAGTTAGTTTGTGTAGTGGTAAGCAGAGAGAGGTCCTTGGGCCCCAGGTCAATCAGCAAGTCCAGAAGTGAGCGCTAGAGGTGAAACTGAGGCGCAAACCGCTAAAGCCATTCAATCGACAAGCACGCAAATTGTGCTTGGCAAATGTTAGATGGGTAACTGTTAGCTGGTAGTTGGTAGCTGGTTGCTGTTGGTATCCTTGCAATATCCTGAATTAAAACCAGTCTTGTAGATAAATATTTCAAAAGCGAAACTTAAGCAATTAATTTCGCTAATTGCTTTTCTTCGCTTCGTTTTTGTTTTAAGATAAACCGTTGATGGTTAGTTGAGGTTTATCATGGGGCCAAGGGCTGTTTAGGGACAACGGGAGGTTATATGAATACAAGGCATGGCATGGCAATATCACAGTTTAGTTTTGCATTCAAATGCATTTGAAGGACTCAACTTTGCCGGCGTACTGAGAGGAAAAAAACACCCAATCTGACATTTATGCGAATGTCCACGGAATCAAATAAGAGTAATGACATTGCCAAGGCAGAAATGAAATGAACGGACAAAACCTAGAATCATCTTGAGAGACAGACAAAAAGAGGGACAGAGAGAGAGAGAGAGAGATAGTGCACTTGGGAAACTCTGTTTTTTACCTCACACACACACTATCTCTCCTTACTCCTCCATTCGCTTCTCTCCTAGCTTGACCAAAGTATTCCCAACCAATTCACAGACACAGTGCAATGTCCTTTGGCTACTCAAACATTCCAGTGGCTATTAGTATTCATATCTTGACTGAACTAAACTGAAAGCTTAAACTGCTACTGCCTGATGTCTGCCTCAACTGCTATTTGGATACCAAGTTTGAGGGTTCAAGTTTTGGGTTTAAGTTTGGGATGTTGGGTTTCCATTTTCTTCTCATTTCTCCTCGTTTCTCCTCCATCTGTTTTTTTTTATTTTTTAAGACTCCTTCAACAGCTTTTGCATGCATTTTCATTTCGTGCCAGAATTGCTGAAAAAGATGCAATTAAATTTTAGGACACGGGGGTCACAAGGGTGCAAGAAGCATGCTTGAATCTTTTTTAACCAACTTGCTGTCTTGCTTTATATATATATATATATATATATATATATATATATATACTTATAGTTAAAAAGGGTATTTGCATTTTAATGTAAATTATGCGACATTAAACTAAATCTTAAAGTTTATAGTTTTGATAGTTGATAAAGCATAAAATAGTTTTTAATTGAAGTCAAAAAACAGTTTTCATATGCAAAATTTATATGCCTTCTATAAGAAAACTTAATGAATATTCATTTATTATTTATTTTTAAATTATTTCCCAGAATATGCTACAAATTATAGTGTAATAAAATAAAATCTATCTATATTAAAGTATGTATATATATATAGAGTATTTATTATTCGACTTGTTTTATAGTTTAATATATACAATTTTTTGGCTATACACTCTTCGGCTCTCTATCAGTTCTTTGCTTCGCCTTATTTCGGTATGCGGTTGCAGCTGCTGTCAGTGGCAAGAAACGCATTATTAATTTATTTTTCAACTTGCAAGATGAATAAGCAAAGAGCAAAAATTTGCTTTCTTCGATGGCGAACATCAAGTGAAATTTTCTATTTAAATGTCGCTCTGAATATACTATATATATAGTGTATATATAGTATATATATAGTAGAATTACATTCCTATTCCATGGTAGTAATATTCAGTAACATTTGCCAAGTCATTTTGCATGCAGTTTTGCTGTTGGTGAGTTAACAAACGTTGGCAGCTTTCGACGTGCTTCGAACGGGCTTCAATCTGCTGTCCATCAACGGTCTTCAATCGTGTTATGTTGCTGTCGCTATCCCTGTTGCTGTTGCTGTCCCTATTGCTGTTGCTGTTGCTGTTGTTGTTTCTATAGCTATTGCAGTGTGCAAGGATATAGAAATCCGAAAGTGAATAATTTATTTATTTATTTATTTATTTATTTATTTTAATGTCAACTATGAGCAGTCGACCAAAAATTTTGGTACAAAATTGAAATATAATTAAAGTTAAAGATTAAAAATATATAATTATATTTAAATTTAAATTTTAAATTTTAATTTAAGTTTTAAGTTTTAAGTCTTAAGCTGGGAGTATTAAAATTGAATTAAAAATTAAAAATGATCCAACATTTGTTGCACAGAATTGGGAAAACCCAGAAAAACCCAATTAGATCATCAGTATTAGTAACGATGTTAATTATTATTAGTTAAAAAGTTAAGAATTAAATTTTTGTTAGTTTCTAAGGGTAATTCCGTACTGATAACTCTGTAGAGCTTGTTATAGTCAGAACAGAGTACCCTGAAAGGTTCATGCAATAAGTAATTAGTTGTACATGTGTTAAGAAAGATTGGGTTAAAGTTTCGCGAAAATCTAGAAGGAACACGAATATTAATATTACTTAATAAAACACTAGAGTCTACTAATCCTAAAAACAATTTGTGTAGGAACATAACTCCAAGCATAATACGGCGATTAGTAAGGGATGGAAGATTAATTAGTAATAGTCTACTTGCGTACGAAGGAAGATCCGTACCAGGAGCCCAGTTAAAAGCCCGAAGAGCAAAAAGAAGAAACTTTTTCTGTACAGACTCAATTTTATCTTGATGTACTGAATATTGTGGTGACCAAACACAAGAACCATATTCTAAGATAGGTCGGACAATGGCAGTATAAAGAATTTTAGTTATATAGGGGTCATCAAATTCTTTGGACCATCTTTTCACGAATCCAAGAGTTTGAGTAGCCTTATTTACAGTTAGAGCAACATGGGCATTAAAATTTAACTTATGGTCAAGTAAAATTCCTAAGTCCATGACATTCTCTAATCTGTCAAGTGTATACTGACCGAGAGAGTAATTAGATATAAGAGGTGATCCTCTATAAAATGACATAGATTTACATTTAGAACAATTAAGATGTAATAAATTACATTTACACCAGACATAAAATAGGTCTAGTTCCGACTGCAATAAATGAGAAACTATTATGTCATTATAAGTGACGTATAACTTAACATCATCGGCATACATTAGTATGTTACAATTGGAGAAAACTTGAGGAAGATCATTTATAAAAAGATTAAAAAGTAACGGACCTAGATGACTGCCCTGGGGGACACCAGATGAAACATATACGGACTTAGATAATGATGATTTAAATATTACGCGTTGTATTCGCGATCCAAGGTAATCGTCGATCCAGTTAAGAAGGTCTTGAGGAAATCCAATCAAACTCAACTTAGTAAGCAAGAGAGAGTGATTTACGGAGTCAAAAGCCTTACTGAAATCCGTGTAAATAACATCAGTCTGCATATTATTCCGAAATCCTTTAATAACAGAGGAACTAAATTCAAGTAAGTTAGTGGTTGTAGATCGAGATTTCACAAAACCATGTTGGCTAGGTGAAATAATCGAACTACAAAAGTGCTGTAGCTGAGACGTTATCAATTTCTCAAGCACTTTAGGAATAGCAGACAACTTGGAAATACCCCTATAGTTCTTAATATCAGACATTGAACCATTCTTATGAAGAGGAATTATATATGATTCCTTCCAAATGGTTGGGAATGAACTGGAACTAACAGACAACTCAAATAATTTAAATAAAGGCTTACATAGAGAGCCAGCACAGTATTTGAGAACACATGCAGGAACCCCATCGGGCCCGGGGGAATAAACTGGTTTAATTATATTAAGTTCGCTATATAGCGAACTTTCGAGGATAACGGGATTAAAAATGCAGCTAGAAGTATTTAGCCTATACGGATAGTGACTATCACGAGTCAAACTAGTGGATGAATACGTAGATTGAAAGAAATCTGCAAATAAATCGGCTGCCGCCTGATCAGAGTTTGCTGTCATTCCATCATAACTAACAGAATTAGGTAAAGTAGATGACTTACGCTTATTGTTAACAAAGTTAAAAAATTGCTTAGGATTTTGCCGAAATTGTGATCGGCAGCGCCCTAGGTAATTATTATAACAAAGCGTATTGCATGAGATAAAGTTTGTTTTGGCAATAACATACCGAGATAAATCGGTAAGTGTTCTTGTAGACTTAAATCGTTTATAATATCTGGATTTAACATTTTTAAGCATAGCTAATTCCTTGGAGAACCATGGAGGTCTATTCGTCCTCTTTTGGAGCACCAAAGGAACGCAACTATTAAAAAGTTTATCCAAAACATTATAAAAGATTGAAGTCGCTTTATTAATGTCAGAACAAACATATAAAGGAGCCCAGTTAGTTTTAGAAATAAGAAAATTAAGTTTGAAAAAGTTGCATTTTTTAAAACACCTAGACTTAACACCAGGGTTACACGAAGATGGTTCTATTGAAGTAGGCAACTCAAGAAGTATTTTTAAAGTAGGATGGTAGCGATCTTCAGGAACAACAAGAGCACAAGTTTGCTCTATTGTAACATTAGATGAATCCGATGCAAAAATAAGGTCAAGTAAACGCCCATTACAATTACGGACAGCATTAACCTGACAGACTGACAATTCTAATAAAGATTCAATAAATTCATTGACAGTTACTGGTGACACAACATTAGTGGTAGTAGGAGATTGTGACCAGTCAACATTTGGCAGATTAAAATCACCAAAAACAAGCAAGTAATCATTGTTAGAAAGCTCGGACGAGATAGAACGGATAACGGACAAATGTTTGAGATAAATTGCAGAATCCGAATTAGGCGGAATGTAGGAACAAGTTACAAATAGGTTGATATTATTAATATTGATTTTTACAGCAGTAAATTCAATATTAGAAGAACTGTCAATGACTATTGGCTGAGATAAAAGACTACAGCGAACAGCAATAAGTACGCCACCGCCAGGGCGAAGTGAACGGTCTTGTCTGAAACAAGTATATCTATTTGACAAAATAGATAAGTCAGCAATATCAGGCTTTAACCAAGTTTCCGTAAAGACCAATATGTTAGAGTCAAAAGAGAAACTGTCTAAATAAAGCTTAGACAATTTCGATTTTAGACCTCTAACATTTTGGTAAGTAATAAGAAGGGACGTTATTAGTTTTTTGAAGAGAGAGAAGATGAAACGCCATTAGCATTTCGTGGCAGTACAATTGGAGGCCGATTTCGGTTTTTGGGAACAAACTCTTTTATAACTAGATCATTGGGCCAGAAACTTTTGCAACAAACTGTGTTAAAAGTATCAGCCGAGATACTAATTTTAAAAGAGGATATTTCCCTGGTATAATTAAAATCAAATTTTCTCACCGAAATATTTAATTTTTTAAAATCTAAATCGGTCAATTTCAAATTCGATTGGATGTAAGAGTTTACATCATCAATCGAAGTATCCGGCGATAGCCTGGATACGAAAATTTGCTTCCTATACGGAACAACAGACAGGGGCTTAACGGAAGTGTTAGCCTCAGGCGGTAATTTCACCGTTTGAGGTGGAATATTAATGGGATTGTTAATAGGTAGCACATGTGGAGTCATACTAACACTATTGGAGTTATCCACATTAGTATTATTTTCGGTGGGAATTGGGGAACAAAAACTCATCAACTGTACTGAATTATTATTCACTACAGCTGCTGGTGATAACGGACATAGCATTGGGGTCGGCAAAGTTAATGAGCCAGAAGAACAAGGTATATCTCTCGTCGGCTCAGACGATTGGGATGATAATTTTAAATTATTAAAATTATCATCCAAGTTTTTAAAATCCCCATGCAATTTAGTAAAGGCTGCTCTTAGGGTATCAAAACCTCGCCTTGTCTGCCTCATGAACTTTTGAAAGTTCATTTCAGCTTCGCGACAAGACTCGCAACACCACCTAAGACCGGACTTATTACTAATCAGGTCTTTAACTCTACTTGTGTAACCGGCACACTTAGTATGTATGACGTTGTCACACAGCCAACAATCAATTAAATCAGCTTTGATGTCTGAAGGACATTTGCAATTTTTTGCACAGCAGACAAACATAGTTAAAAAGTCGGTGAACTCGAATAAAATAGTGTACTGCTCACGAAAAAAAAAAAAAAACAAAATAGAAGATAAGAAATCAATAATAACACAAAAACAAAAATTAAGCTAGCTAACGGAAGATTATCTCTACAGCTGCCGAAAATGTAAACAGATCACACTAACAACAACTAGTAAATGAGAGAGCGCCTACAACACCAATAAAGTAAGGTGAATATGCACAAAGAGCGATGAAAAAGTACCGAAATAAATAAAACTTACCACAGCACAGCTGCACACAAAAACAAATAATAAGACCAAAAATGAAAACAAGAACAAAATATAGAGAGACAATTGAAGCACAAGCACAAATAAAATATTAGTCACAAAAAGAAAATAATAGATAAGCACGTTAAATAGCACCAACACGGAACGAAACTAAGTTAATTTATTCAAATTAGATTAGTTACGAAATATTCAATATTAATATAATTCAAAAACACAATAATTAAATATTAAATATGAAGAGCACAAAAGTACGTCTATACACAACGAAGGTACGATATAATGAACCGCAAATAACTTTACTTTGTGTTTGGCAAGTTTGCACAGCACCAACAACTTGCCATCTCTCTCTCACTTTTTGTATAACTATCTTTATCTATCTTCCGCTTTTATATGCTTTATCCTTGTTACTTGTATAACTAGAACTGCATCCGTTTCTAACCAAATCCAAACCAACCGCCTTTCGCTGTTGTTTCAATTGCTGCGGGACGTTTGTCTGTGCTATCAGCCAGTAGCAACAGTAATGGCAACAGCAACAGCAACAGCAACGGCAGCAACAGTAACTGCAACAGCAGCAACAACAAAAGTTGTGTCAGTGTCAGTAACAATTATTTCGGTTTGTAGTTAGTTTGAGTTGAGTTGAGCTGAGCTGAGCTCAAGTTTGGTTTGAAGGGTTTTCACTTTATTTTTCAAATTTTTTTTTTCATTTTCATTTTCTTTTTCAATCTCGAAATTTTACTCGCTGCTTTTTGCTGATGCTTCAAATATTTGCATTTGGTGGTTGCCACCAACAGCACCAACGCCTCCCCTTCCCCTCTCCCGTCATTTACCACAACCTTGGGTCTGAATATTTTATTGTGCAAATCGTTAAATAAAACCAAAGTAATGGAGAGCTAATCTCTGTAAATTTTCTATGTTATATCTTTATTTGTGTCACAAATCATATAAAATAGTTTTATCTCCTCGCCCCAAAGGCCTATGAAAATACTATATATATATCGATTTATATATATATGTGTAAATTTTTTGGGTGCTGTCTACCTAAACTAATCAAATTGACACAGGTATAGGCAAAAGTTGTATAAAACTTTTCGATATACAAAAAACTTTTCATACCTGTCTCAGATAACAGTTTAATGTTAATTTATTAACTCCTAGCAAATAAATCTATAAAACTCTCTCTAAAAAAAAGAAGGGAAGAAAGTAACAAATATATATATAGGGAAAATGATAAGCAGAAAAGTTTTGAAGGGTTTGCGGTTGAGCTGGGATACAGATAAGTCAAGTGAAGTGAAAAGACCACGCCCACAAACATATACACACAAAGGATATTGACACATGGAAACTTCAAGCTACAAGCATATGTAAATTTTCAAATTTTACAAAATTTTAAAAGTATTTTTCAGTCAATTAGAATGCAAAGAAAGCTTAGCTTTTAACTCAATGAACTTTAAGCAGTGACTTTCAGTTAAGCATTAAACAAATACATGTATATATAGCCTATATATAAATATATATAAGTTAAAACCGATTTAATTTAAGTTTTAATTAACTACTTTACAATAATTTATTGATAGTTATTGTTCAGTTCTTCAATTCCCCTCAACAATTGCTTACGATATGTTTTGTTCCACGCAAAGTTGCCACTATTTTTTTACCACTTTCTCTTCAAGTATTTCAATTACTATAATTTATTATAGGGTATCTGTTATTCTAGCATGCCTTTGTATATTTACTACCCACTTGTTGTAGGTGCGGCTGTGTCAAGTATTTGCACTTGCGCTAAGCAAAATTTACGCGCATTTGTTTGTGCGACTCCAGAGAATTGCGCGACGGCGTTACACTGCTTCTTCTTCTACTACTTCTTTTTGCTTGTTCAAGTGAAAATCGATGGGTGTACGTATGCGTGTTTGTGTGTGTGAAGTGTGCGTAACGTTGTTGGCATTGTTGTTTGGCCACAATGTTTTCTTTTTTTCCGCCTCGCATGGCTTTTTATTGCTTTTCTTCCTCGTTTTTTTTTCATATATATATTTTTACTCTGTATGGGTGTGTGTGTGAGTGTGGGTGTATGTGTACGCCTCCTGCTGTTGGCTGGTGTCATGAGCAAACGAGCGGCATTTGAGCAAATAAACTAGACCTGTCAACATACACCAACACACACACTAACATACACACACACACACACACATGCAGGCATACTTAAAGACTAAGTCTTAAGCCATTGGCATCCTGTGGTTGTCCTGAGCTGTTCCCATCATAGCTCTATATGTTATGTACTAGTGGCAGCCTCGGCAACGTCATCAACATCCTGTGATGGGTTCGATGGGTTTTGCTACTCATCTCACTCGTTCTCTCTCTGTCTCTCTCTCTCTCTCTCTCTGTGTGTCTTTGTTATACTTGCTCTCTCTGACAGGATAACTAGTAACGTCTTGAATCATTATGGGCTCCGTCAGCCACTTCACAAAATGCACACAAAAATCTTCAACTTTATCTCGTCAATAACTTGAAGAGCAGCACTTCAACTTCGCCTCCTGACTGCTGTGTCCTGTGGTGTCCTGTCTCCTATGCCAAAAGGATATACTGTAGTATATATAGTATAGCTGCGGCTGTAGCTGTGTCTGTGTCTGTTCTCTCAGCTCAACTCTAACGAATTGCCTGTGGCTTTCACAATCTTTTCGTTTTATTTCTCTCACCAACACAACTTCTTACAGACAACTGCTTCAATTTTCAATTCTACTTCAATTCTCTCTCCTCTCCTCTCTCTTTCTTTTCTGCTCAATCATTTATTGATAAAAGAGTAAGAGCAAAAAAGAGAAAAAATAGAAAATTTTTCATCATTTTACATACTTTGCAGCTTGTATTTCCGGCACGTGCTGCGGTTGCAGTGGCAAGATTTTGTTGCAAAATGATTATTTTATTGTCAATTAAAGCATAAGAAGCATAAAAAGAAGCCTCACAAATCTTCTACTTAAACACATCAAATGCTAAGGATAAAGGTTTCAACGGGCAATGCAATTTAACACGCTGGAGTAAGGACTACAAATTTTTTATTGCATGAAACGTAAGGACTTCACATTAGTATTACACATAGAAAGGACTCAGTGTTGTGTGTACAAGTGTATAATATTCATCTCTGTTTCTCTTTCTATATGTATGTGTAAATATATATATGTATATATATGTGTGTGTGTGTGTGTAGATGTGTAGATTCAAGTTTATTGCCACACTCAGAAGCAGACAAAGCTCTATGCCCTATGGGCCCTATGACCCATACTTATTGGCCAAAAACTCATGAGATACGACCATGAGTATTCCTCCATGTGGAGCACTGGGAAAGCTGCTTTGTGGCTGCCTAGGCAACAGCAGTTTGACCCAACAGACCTCTTGCTAAGTAGTCCTTTTGGTCCTTGCTAGCAAGCATACAGATCTGACCACAGCTTTGATGTGCCACCCTTTTCATTTTTTTCTGTCTCTCTCTCTATGTCCTCTTTTTGTGTTTTTTTTTTGTAGTGTTTGTTTCTGACCCTGTCGAGCTGTCACTGACAAATCCTGACAGGCTTAATGACGAGGTATGTTTATTAAGTTCGCAGCCAAGATTGATGATCACATTAATTCTTAATAACTGTTTCGTCAGGCAAATACTTATACTTATAAAGCATAATTTTCTAATAGCTTATGCCTTAAACTTATGCGAGGGTGGTATATAAAGTTAGTGGTGCAATTTGCCTTAAGGAACATGATATATGCACTGTTAGTTTAGTCAAGGACTTGCAATAAAGTTTTTAATCAAATTGCAACATATGTTGCACAGCATTTGAGGCAACTAAAGCCCAAGCTTAACTTGTGAGAGAAGACAAGTTAAATCTCTATATTAATTTGTAGCTTGAAGCAAATGTTAAGCAGGTAACCAGGTAACAAGCAAAAAATGAAAAAAAAAACAGGCATATACATTGCATAAAGCCCTAAGTTAAGCTAAAGGATTTGCTAGGATATGCCATATGCTTAAAAGTATAAAATAAAACCATATGTCACATAACGTGATGGTAAATGTGTTTTGAATGCGCAGTTGATTGCATAATTGAATGCCTGAAAATGGTTAAATTCTGTTACCTCGATCAACATGTCTGAAGTTAACTGGTCCTAATTGAATTTTACTCAACAGCAGCTACAAAGCAACGTATGCCTGTGTGTGTGTGTTTGTGTGTTGGTGTGTGTGTGTATAAAAAGGCAAAATGAACAAAAAAGTTTGAAATAAAGTAAAGTAACTAGGAGTTTCATTTAGCTTTTGGATTGACCAAATGTCTGACTGACTGAAGGACTAACTGAATGACTAACTGTTGAACTGCAGCAACAGAAACTCATTTAGAATTTTGTGCGTTGGGAAATTTAATTTCATATTACTTTATGTCCAGGCTGTTGTCCTGCCAGTTGTCCTGCCTGTTGTCCTGCTCGCTTGTCCTGCTTCAGTATGCCATTTCATTAGTAAAGTAGAAGACTTTGGCTTCAATGCCCAGTTAACTATCTAAGTAAGTAACTACAGCGTTGAAGATGACGATGACAACTCTTACTGCCGGCCAAAGGCAAAGTAATTTTAATTTTTCTCTTCCCCCTTATCACTTCTCTCTTTGCTTTTTTTCCCAACATATTAGCATAGGATTTTTGTCAGCTAACAAGAACTGCAACTGGTTAGCCGCTTGGCTGTCCAAATTGACAGCAAAAGCAACTACAATTAGCCAAAACAACAGCAATAACAAAATTGTTAAAAAAAAAAAAAAAAATTGTTGTGGTTAAATTTTTTGTTATTTTCCTTCTTTTTTTTTGTGCGCTTTGAGCACATTTCCCGAGAGCTTTCCACTCTGGTACATAAAATATGAAAATTTCTCACACAAAAAGACTTTGTTTAGTTGCAGGTTGAGCTGCGGCTGCCGGACCCACTTACTGACCAACCAAGCAGACAGCCAACCAAATAACTACAGAGCAGCAGACGCACTGCATCTGTGGCATTATAGTACATGTTGTTGCTAGTGTTAGTGTGTTGCTGGTGTTGCTATTGTATATGTGAGTGGCAACGGCATGTTGCCAAAGGATGTTAAAATATTTTTGCAGCTTTATCTTTAGATATTTGTCGAGTTGCTGGTGCAAGGTGAGGCGTAATATAAACAGTTTGGTGCTGAGACTGTAGCTAGATGAGAGGGGACAGGGTGTAGGGGATGTAGTTGTCGTAAAGCAACGGGATTTAACTGACATTGAGTGCTCCTTGGACTGAAAGCCCACTGGGCAGGCAAATAGATTACCTTCATTTTAGCCAGTTGAATGCTAGACCTTCTGTTGCCGCTGCTGCTGTTGCTGGCTCTGCTGCTGCTGCTGTTACCTCTGTTGCTGCTGTTGTGTGGTGGAGTATGGCCCATGGGATGTGGCCATTTTGTGGCAGTACAAAAGTTTGCAAACTAGCTCTGCCACTCTCTCTCTCTCACTACCTTTAATTCGCTCTCTCACTCTCTCCCTTTCTCCTTCGGTGTATGTACCTTTTGTGCAGCTGGAAAAACTGCTTCAAATTAATTTCACCGCATACGGAAATTGATTCACATTGTTTTTGGTTTTTCTTCTTTCCTATTTTCCCTCTCTCCCTCACTCTCTCTCTCTCTTTGTGTATGTAAATCCTAAATCAAAGCAGCAAATGCTAAGTCTTAGTTTATCAGCATTTAATCTTTTTATGATAAAATGTTTTTAGCTTTTTTGGATTAACCGCTAAAAACACTCAACACAAGAACCACTCAACCACTGAACCACTGAACCATTCAACCATTTGTTGGCTGTCTCTTGGCGGTGGTTGCAACAACAAAAATTGTCAATGCAAAGTAAAGCTTATTCACAATAACACTTGTAACTCACACAGTTGAGACTTGCAGATAGCTAGCCGCATGCCACATGCCACATGCCACACGCCGCTTGGCACATGGCACATGCCATTGCCCACTTGCCACTTGCCACTTGCCACTCGCCAGTTGCCACTTGCCACTCAGAAGTTTCACATTGCCATATGAAAGATAAATTCACTGATAAGAACTTTGACTGAGCGCTATAGAATAGCGTATTGTGTGTGTGTGTGTGTGTATGTGTGTATATGTAAGTGTATGTGTATGAGTGTGTATACACAAGCTAATTTAAGTTCAACGCCAGCTGTCGCACAAACGGCGTAAACGATGAAGGCGTGGCAAGGCATGAGGCAGCATAGTTAAGTATAGACAAGTTCGCAGCTGATGCCACACGGCGTCCAGCGTTAAGGCGAGGCAACTTTATTATTATTATCCTTCGCATAAAGTGCCAATGGCCAAGGACATGGCATAAGCATAATACACACACACACGTACACGCATACACACAATGAGCTACTCTTTTTGTCATTAAATGCATAAAATTATTAGAAGAGAAAAACTTTTTGCTTGAAATTTATTTATTTATGAATTTTGTGCCAATGATTGGCAAAAGCCAGAGTTATGTCTAAAGGATAATGTAAGTGTATTTATTAGTCGTCTTTGTGATTTGCAAATTATTCTATTATAATTTCTTCATTTTGTGGCACAAATGTTGAAGCAGCGAAATAAGGTTGAAAACGAAACAAAAGACAAATTCCAAGCATTTTTTGAAAGTGGCTCCTCGTCCTGAGTCCTTGATATAGCACTGCTTGCGTTTAGCTCTGACTGTCAAGTGGTTGCCTCATCAGTAGCTCATCAACGAGGCATCTAAATTTTTTGCTTTTTATTTTTATTTTTTTTTTGGGATTTTCTTTTGGGTTTTTTTCTTTGTAAATTTTCACCATAAATGACTTTAAAAATGCCTAACAAAGTTTTTAAATTACTTCTTGAGTGGGGTGAGGGACAGAGAGAGAGAGAGAGAGAGAGAGAGGAGCGTGGACCAGAGAGGCGTTGAAAATGAAATTATGTATAAAAGGGATTTTGTCAGTATGAAGTGGAAGTTTGAATTTCGCTTAGTCTGCGCTGCCCTCCCCTCTCCCCCTCTCACATTGCCCATCGTCTCATGCCAAACATTTTGGTGGCGACAAGTGCAGCTGTCGCCTTTAGAGTTTTCATTCATTTTCTTCGTTTTGTACGCTAAAGTTTTTCTCGGCTTATTAACATTGAAAGCTCATTATTAGTTTCTTTGGTTTTTTTATTCCACTCTCTCTCACACTCTATCTCTCTCAGTCTTTCAGCTTGTGTTAGCCAAGTTTCTTATGTATTTAACTCGTTCATAAAACTTTTTGGTTAATTTGATTGCATAAATTCGACACGCAGGTGTCCATTTTTCATTTTCCATTTTCCACTCACAAATAAATTAGACACAAAAAAGAAAAACGTTTGCAAACTTAATGAGCAATTTGAATTGTCCTTTACGCTTTGTCCTGGCTCAACAGAGCAATTCATTACACACACACACACACACACAGACACACATTTGTCACAATAGACAACAGCATCTTTTATTTATTTATACATTTTGGTATTAAGAATTGCAATACAAATTCCTCACTCCTCAACCCAAAACACAGAAAGCCCTCTTAACCCATGTTTGGACTAACAATTTGCTGTGGCAAATATTTGCCAAGTGTCAAACAGTTGACAGTTTTTGGTTGTGGCACGCAGTTGCAATTGGGTGACAATTGCAGCAAAACATTCAAGTGGTGGTTGCTTACATCTTACCATATGGTACTCACACACACACACACACACACATGCATATATACGGACACACTTAATGATATTTGATTTGCAACCCCTAAGCTGTTGCTGCCACGCTCTGTACACACCCTGAGCCGTGAGTGAGCGTAGGTGCATGTGGCAGGACTCATGAGGCATGATATATACGCATCGATTGTAAACTCAGCTCAACGCTATTGTCATAGTCATTCTAGTGATTGCTATCCTTGCTGTTGTTGTTGCTGTAACCAGAACTCCGCCTAGCACTCGACGAGCCTAATGAACCATAACGCTTTATCGCCGTTTTGTCCTTAGCCGGGTTGTCCCCGTCTATGTCTATCTAAGTGTGCGATTGGGATTTAATTTGATTGCTTCAATGCCTGCCAAGTCTATATATATGTGTGTGTGTGCATGTGCATGTGTATGTGTGTGTATGAGACATTAGCTTGTGATTTACTGTATTATTTAGTCTTACTTTGTTTTACCGCTTATTACTTTACGCCGCGTTTATGCTCTGCCTGAGTGTGTGTATGCGTGTGTGTGTGTGCCTGAGTGTGCCTAAGTATGTGTGTGTGTACTTTGTCATACTAGCGCATATACCCCTTAGCAAGGCGTTGACATAAAGGAAACTCAAACTAAATCCTTTCTGCATTGATTGATAAAGTGCCTTATGTGCGGATTATTGCGACATTGATTTACTACGCTCTAAGGATTTACTTTTTTTTATTGCTTTTCTCTTACATTCTCTCTTTCCATATATATATATATATATATATATATATATACCCTAACCCAACAAAAAAAGGTTGTCACAGCTATGTCAAATACTAAATATAAGGCATATGATGCAACACGATCAGCTGCATACTTCAAAAGGATAAAGAGTTGCAATGAAACCTTAAAAAAAAAAAACTTGTGTTTGCATTAATGAGGCTTTAGTTGAGATACTTCAAGCATAGATTTATATATATATATATATACCCACATACATATACATATGTGCAGCTGTTAATATAAGTTATGGGTTATATTAGCAATCATAGGGTATTTATAGGGTATTACCCAATTCGGCAGATTGCAGCTAAAATCACTTTTCTGCTTTCTTCTAAGGAAGCGCTACAACTCTTTGTGTATATATATATATATATAATTATGTACTTATATATTGCTTGGGTGCTAACTAATTGAGACAGCTAGTGCAACAGACTGGGGCAATGTCTCATTAACTGTGCAGGTGGCAGAAGTTTGGAGCTGCTTGCAGCTTGTTGCAGTTAGTTGCAGCTCGTAAGCTTATGAAAAGTGTTTAAAAAGTGTAAGACCAACCTGGGTAAAGGTGTTGAGTTTCATTTGAAAAGTTTTTTTTTCGGTAAGGAGTTGAACGGGGGTTGCAGGGGTTGTGCACTGAGATCTCTTTCATGTAATGCAACACAGTTGCTAAAATTGTTGTTGTTGTTGCTTGGCAGCATTTTGTGTAGCCAATTGTGTAACCAAGTTGGTTTTTGGTTTTGGCTGCTTTCAGTTGTTGCTTGTTGCTGCTGCTGTTGCTGTTGCTTATTGCTTGTTCCAAGTGTTGTGGGTATAACTATGGCTATGGCTATGGCTATGGCTATGGCTATGGCTGTTGGTTGTGTCAATTAACGCCTAAGTTGTAAACAAATTTCGCACAGTTGCTCGTCGCGTTGCCCAATGCACTCATAAATTGCACTTAGAAGCTGGCAGTCAAAGTTTTGTGGGCTCAGTGTATGGAACGAGGAGTGGCAACGTTGGCCAACGTTGGCCCAACCAAGTTAGTACCAAGTTGGCCAAGTGAAAGTACGAAATGCTATTAGTAGCAGTTGCACTAAACAGCCAGCTGCTGGTGCTGTTGCTGTTGCTGTTGCTGTTTACTTAACTTGGCGTGATTAATTAGCCAAAGGACCTAAACAAGTAAAGCAGCCAAAGGATTCAACGAAGCCAAAGTAGAAGAGCTGCCAGCCAACTTGCCACTGTGGCAGCAAATTGAGCGAATCTTAATAATAAACAGCAGCAGCCTGTCAGCCGCTCTAACCTTTTGAGCCAGCTTCATAATGGCCAACATTATATAAGTTATGCTGATGTAATCAGAGTCTTCAACTGAAATGCAATATGGCACTTCTCAAGGTGTTGCTGCAGCAGCAAGAACAGCAACAACAGCGGCAGGAACAGCAACAGTAATGAAGGATCATTTGTTGTTAAGATATTGATTGAAGCCATAATTATAAGCAGAGTTTTAAGCCAATTTGTTGGCTGTTTCTTATTTGGCCAAAGCTTGACACAAATCTAAGCAATTATCTATGATTGAGCTGCAGAATCCTTTGTGAATCCTCTTGGCTAACTTAGTAGCAAAAGTTTTTAGAAAATTTTAAAACCAAATCGAAATGCAAGTGTATCAGTTAAGACAGAGAGCGAAATTGAGAGAGAGAGATAGAGTGGGAGGGAGAGCTGGAGATTATGTAGCAAATAATACTTATGAACTTATTATCTTGTTTGTGCTTTATGCCATAGCCAAACTCTGAACCTGCTACAACCTAGAGCTGCTGCTGTTACTGCTGCTGCTGCTGTTGGTGCTGCTGTTGCTGCTTGTAGCTGCTATTTAACATGCTGAGCACGTGGCATGAGGCACGAGCCAACGAGCCAACGAGGCAACTTTCATGCACTGGGGATAGAAATTTAGAAGCATAACTTGGCGCAGTGTTTTGGCCCTAATATTGGACTTGTGTATTTTGTTGTTGTTGTTGCTGTTGCTGTTTCTGTTGCTGTTGTTGTTGGCCCGTTGTATTTCAGTTTGCCGTTTACCAATGCCATTGTGCCAACTTCAATGTTGTTGATTCTGTGTGTGGCATAAACTCTGTAAATAAATTTCAACAAAATTGTGTAACAATACGCCGAAAACAGCCCTCAAGGGTGAATGCGACGTTTTGGTCTAAAATGCCACACAAAAAGGCGGCCAATGGTTCTACTCTCACTCTAAAACAACTCTACAGCAACAACAAAGAACAAATACAAAAACAAAAAAACAAACAAAAAAAAAACAAAAACAAATACAAATACAAATACAAATACTACTTGCAACTTGACGTTGCCGTAACAATAAAAACCACCAATACCATAGCAATTGAGTATAGAATGTATATACCCAACGAGCAATAGACAGCATTGTCTGACAGTCCGACAGTCCGACAGACAGTCAGTGCAAATACAACATATATCAAGCCACAGCCAAACCCTTGGTAGCAGCAATAAAGAAAAAAAGGACATGATTACGAAAAGTCCTGCGAGTTATGCTTGAAATTTTGTGCAAGCTTTAAACTTGTTTAGTATTTATAGGATGGAGGATATGCCTAGCTCCTTGCTCCTTGCCCCTTGCCTCGTTTCCTCCATTTGCCTTCAGGTCTACTTACTAAAGAAATTATAAAAGAGCCTTTGGTAATTGTGCGTTGAAAGATCTGAAACGCTTTTTGTTCCTTACCTATCCCTTTCACTCTCTCCATCTCTGTATCTCTCTGTCTCACTCTCCCACTCTCTTGCATAGTGCCTAATCCAATAAGCCAACAACAGTTTTCTTAAGTAATTTGCTACCCCTTTTGGCAGCAGCTCTTCTCTCTCCCCTCTTCACTCTCTCCCAAAGCTTTGCTTTGTTATGCCATTTAGTCTGTTGTATGTTGAGCACATTGAGTTACTGGGCTAGGTAATGTATAGTATGGGGAGGGGAAAGTGTGGATAGGTGGCAACTAACTGAGGGTTGAGGCTAGCTTGGTTTGGCTTGCAGCAAAATCCTCGGCATAGTTGCGTCAAGTATTTTGTAGCTTTTGTTTGCCTTTCCAGGCTGGCGTTTTGGGTTTGCCGGTTTGCCTTTAACTGTTTCATTGTTGTTCATTCTGGGCACGCCCAGTTACCAACAACAAACAAACTCCTACTCCATAGCCGCACCCACAGACCAATGCTCTACTATATATTCAACGCCCAACGTCCAATGCCCAACGACCAAGAACCAAGAACCAGCAACCATCATCCATCGCTCAGTTAAGCCACAGCTCTCTTGCAATACAGCAACATAAGTTGAGGCAGCAACAACAGCAACAACAACAACTAGCAGCAGCATTTTGTTAAAACTTCAAGTGAATCAATCAAACGTCTGCTTCAATATCAAAATTTTAATTAGGAAAATTTTCAACAGCAACTTGCCACATTATCCATTTGCTGCCCATTACAAAAATTATTTCATATTTTCTTCTTCTTCTTCTTCTTATATTTATATATAGAAATTGTTTTTTTTTTTCTCTTTACTATTTCTTAATTTTGTTTATTATTTTTTGTTTTGGTTTTCAATTTAAAATAGAAACAGAAACATTCGCATAAAAGTTAAGAGCTGAACGTTGTGGCAACTACAACAAATTGTTTGCAGCGTAGAGTGGCAAGTTGGCTTTCATTATTGCTTTTTTATTGCGTATTAATTTTGCATGCTTAATTTGCTGCCGCTACTCCCCCCCCACCCACCCCCCCCCTTCCACACTCTGGGCTGTTCTCTTTGTGGCAATATGGGCGTAAACACGCCTACAATTTACTGCTTTTCCCCCTTATTGCTGTTTCCGGTGCGAAGGGTTTTTGCTTGTAATTGACGCTTGTTCTTGCTGCTGTTGTTGTTGCTGTTGTTGTTGTTGTTGCTGCTGTTGTCTGCCTTGGTCGCTGTCGACGCCGCTGCTCATTTTAATGGCAAGAAATTGAATTTTAATTAGTAACGAGGAATCTGTTACGCATCAGTTTGTATTTAATTTAATTTCTTAATTAAAATGCGTGGGCATGTCGGCATTAAATCCAACGACTGGCCAAGCCCTGTACACACACAAAGCTCTCTCTATTCAGTGTGTATATGTATGTGTGTCTGATTGTCCTGTTTATCATCAAAGGAGCAAAATATAAAAATAAAATAATAACCAAATTATGGGTCAAAATTACTTAATTTGAATATAAAAAAATTAAGCAATGCGTGAGCATAAATACACACAAAATATACACACGCAAACACATACACATACATATACACATATATATATATATATATACTCACAATTTTGTTGTAGTTCGAAATTGTACATATATCAATCCAAGTGGCTTGTGGCAGATAAGCGCCACACGTGGCTCCACTCAAGTTCTACATCAAGTGCCACTAACGCAGCGACTTTCTCTATATCCTTCGCTCCTTCGCTCGCTGCCACTTCAAAAATCAAAAAAAAAAATAAAAATAAAAAATAAAATACACATTTCTTTTTATATATTTAAAATTTTTTTGTTTAAACTGCTAAAAGTTGAGCTGGAAAGGATGTTACTTTAAGCTGTAAAGGAAGAGACGTTATGGCCTTAATGCCTTGTTTTTATCAGAGCTAAGGGAATATGCTACACATACATACATATACATATATATATATATGCATGTATATATGTATATAAAATACTGTTAAAATAAACTTCAAAAGCTTGGCTGTCTTAGGTATATCCTGTGTTTAGCCTGTAGGCCTTTAAGTGGTAAAAATTATCAAATCCTGTACATCCTGCCAAAGCTTAACTTCATTTTATAAATGTGCCACAAATATCATATATATATATATATATATATATGTATATATAAATCTATATATAAGTATATATAGATCTACCGCAAATATATATTTACAGAGTATCAAATATGTAGTTCAAAGTGAACTGCTTTAAATACTTGTGAGTCGACTATAACGACGAGGATGAGGCAACAGCGAAGCTTGGCAACAATTTTGGCACAGGAAAAAATTTTTTGTTGCCTACTTTTTTGGGCTGAGATTTCATTTTTATGTTAGATTTATGCAAGAGGAATGGAAAGTGCAGTCTGTTTTTCTGCCTTTTGCGGCAAGCACATCTAAAGTGCCACATTGCTGCTTAGTTTGTGTTTGGCACAGAGCGCCTCCTTTGCGCATCCTGTAAGGAGCAGCGCTTTTGCGCTGAGTATCAAAATGAAAAAAAAGAAAAACAGACAAAAAGAAAAACTGAGAGAGGTGCATACATATATATAAAGTCATGCATAATACAAGTGTCTTAGTGTCTGGTACAGCACATTTCTTTATGTGGTTCACATAAATTGCATTATTTATATAGCGCTTACACTATAACCTTACGCTGAGGTCTGCCTGTGTCCTTTGCCCTTCCTTTAAAATGTATGTGACAGTTTAAGAATTCAGTTTACAGTTTACAGTTTACCGTTTACAGTTGGCAGGATTCAAGTTTCAGGTTTAACACACAAAAAGAAAGAGAGAGTGCAACAGAGAGTGCAAGAGACAGAGAGAGAGAGAGAGAGATTGAAACACGCAAATGAAGCTTAATTAAGTTGCTTGTTTAAGGCAAAGTCTTGAAAATCGGTTTGACTTAAATATGTTTTTGGATTGAATGTGGAGTTTGTGGCACGCTGTGTATGTGTTGCATGGTCTGTGCGCTTCAATGCAGATACGAGGCCACTAATTTTTTTGGGATCTCTCTCTCTCTCCCACTGTGTGCCGCAGTGTGTTGCAGTTACAGTTTTGTGACGCCAACTTTGTTTGCCAAACTTTTTATTGGCACATATCCTGCAGTCCTGCGGCTGCTGTTGTTGCTGTTTCTACATCTATTTTTTTTGTTTTTTCCTCTACTTTCAGCTGTTGTTGATGCAAGTGTGTGAGTTTGTGTGTTTGAGTATGTGTTAGCTGTGCCGTGTTTTGTGGCAACAAACTAGGCTAAAATTAAAATGTGCATTGTTTTCGCCCAGTGCGCGCTCTCACGAAGAGTTTCAAAAACAGAATTTGCATATTTTCTGCAGGCTGCTTTCTATGTGTGTATGTGTGTGTGTATGCTCATGCGACAGTAAATGCATACACACATACAGACACACACAGATACACCTTGCTGTCAGCCTATACTGAAGCTGTTGTAGCATGCCAGAATGCACAAACATCCTTGCACGCATCAAAGGTCATAGACGGATCGATATCCTGCCTCGACTTTAGGCAATTTGTGCGCACATTAGTCGCGTACTACTACTAATACTAATACGAATACGATGACTACTACTACCACCACCACCACCACTACCACCACGCAAGCGAATTATACTCTTGAGCATCATTTAACAGAGAAAAAACAATAAATTAAATTATCCGGACCTCCGACAGCTAACAAATTTGCTCCTTCCTATTCATACTATATCCTTAAATGTAACATTTTCGTTTTGGTTTTTGCGGTACTTCTTCTTCCTCTTCTTATACTTTATGTTCTTCTTCTTCTTCTTCTTCTTCTTACTTCTTGTTCTTCTTGTGGCCAGGCCGTTAAACTCATAAGTAAGATCTACACACTTGATAACCATTTGAACTTCAACATCCGAGCTGAATTTCTAAAACACTAACTCACACAAATAAAGACACGTACACACACCGCTTGTGCACAACAATCTACACCACACACACACACCCACATCCACACACACTTCAATATATACACATCTATATACATCAACGTTTCCGGCAAGAATATCCGCTTTATTTTGGCGCTGAGCTACCAACATTCAAGTATTCCAATTCATTTGTTTTCGATGTGCTTCCACACACCCATACACACACACGCGCACACATACAATGCAGCATGAATGTATATGTGTATTTATTTATATACATATATAAAGCAAAGTGGCCCAACATCAAAAATTTATAACATCGATTATTTCCTTTTACACTAAATACTAATAAATTAAATTGTTTTTTATTTCTCAATAAATTTTTATTATTTCTGCTACTTTTATACTTCATTTCATTTTTGCTTTCGCTTTCGCTTTTGCTATCGTTCTAGGTGTCGATTTAATGGCCCAGACACGGTTCCAGCCACGACTAACTCCCCTTTTCCCCTTGCCATTAACAGAGAAACACATCCCTATTTTATTTTCAACTCACACATTTCTATGCTAACTCCTTTAACAGCCTTGCACTCTCTTGCTCCCCCTTGCTCTTCCTTGCTTTCAGCTCCTCATCCTCTTTTCCTATCTATCACTCACTCTTGGCCTCTGTTTCTCTGTAGATTCAATGTACGAGCTTAAGGTCAATTTTTGATTTCCGTTTTCAAATTGCTCAACGCACACGCATCCGTTTCCGACTGCGATTACACCTCTCACACTTTCTGCGTGTGTGTGTGCGTTGCGATGTATGCATGTTGTGTGTGTGTTGGATGCTGTGACTTTGATTTGTTTTTCGTGCTTCATTTGATTTCAGTTGCCACAGTTTGCCTCAGTTTCAGACAGCAGTTTAATGAGTTGACGCTTTGAATATGAAAAGTTTTCGTATTTTTTCGTCTTTTCCCAAAACCTTGAAGCAATTTTATGGGTTTAGTCTGCAACCCCCACATCCCGTCTCTCCATCTCTTTCTCTCTCTAACTGACCACCCTTCAGTTTTAGTGTGATTGCTAATTTGTAATTTACGTAGTCTACCCACGGTCGCCCTTTTGCCTCTTTTTACTGCTCAGTAAATATACATATATATGTATATATGTATGTTTGTATATATGTATAGGAAATGCTGTGAAAGTTGTTGTTGATGTTTTGCACTCTAAGATGTACTTGTTTAGCTACCAAATGACTGTAAGTGATTCATTCTTAGCTTGGCCCACTATTTAGGCTGCCTCTTGGCTTATTGAGTAAAGCTTTTGGCAATGGTTTGGCTGAGGGAGGGAATGCTGGAGGGAATATGCCCTTTTGCACGTAGGTCATCAGCAAATAATAAACATAAACAGTTTATTGTCGGTGCTGCTAATAAAAGCGAAAAGCGCCTCATAAAATTACGCACTCAAGTGCAGAGCATAAAATACACATACTCTACTGTACCTTATACTACTACTAGTACTACTACTACATACTAACACACACACACGCACACATACATACTTGCTAGCCCATGCCATTGCCTTAAGGTTGAGCTTAGGCTATATTTATTTTTAGTTGTTTTCGTTGACCGGTGCTTAACTTTGAATTGTTCGCCAATTGACGCTCCAGACACTTCAACTCTGACACTCAATTGCAGCACTACATAGTCTATACACACACATACACACACATATAGTTATATATATGTAAGTTGTTGCCTGCTTTCTTTATCTCTCGGGCCTCTGTTTTAACTATTTGAATAGTGTTTGGCAAACTTTGAGATTAACATGAAATCGAAGCATGTTTGTTTGACTTTTATATAATGCGATTTCTGCTGCTGCTGCAAGGACATTTTACGCCATTTACACAGCGAAGTGTGCATAAAATTGACGCTTATGCAGAAGTTAACAACAAGTTGCCCTCAACTCTGTTGCCACTAACTTGACAGTTACACCAATGCCACCAATGCCCATTCCCCTCACTCAACACTATATTGCCTAAAGGAATGCAGAGGCCGGCTTAAAAACTCGTAAACATGCAGAACTAACAGATTTATTTATATGTGGCATAAAAATGCACAACACCAACAGCAACGGCAGCAGCAACAAAACTCGCGCGCATATAATAAAATTGGCTGTGAAAGTGTTTTTCAGGACGCAAGGATAAAAACGTAATCCTCGTTGTGCTACCCAAATGACTATGAGAAACGCGAGTCACAGCAGCAGCTTTAAACTTGATGTTGTTACTGTTTTTGGGTGTTGACTGTATGAGTGTAGTGGTGTGAGTTGGGTATGACATGTGCCCCCCTTCCTGCAGTTGCTCTCCCGTTTGTTGTCGCTGTCAGCGGCTGTCAGTTGGTTCTGGGAAAAATCTTAAAACTGATTTAAAAAGCATTAAAGCGAACGACAACAAACGTTTGGCACAGTTTAAGGCAACGCCTTTTCTGCCACCCCTCCTCCCACCATATACATATTAACACACACACACATATATACACCCCCCTTAGCTAGCTTGTTGGCGCTGCTTAGCTTAATGGTGACAAGTGTCAAAACAGCGCTCGCATCCTCCTCCCCCAAGCCCTTTAGCAATTTGGTAAAGCAACTCAAGCAACCCTTGTTGCCAATCCTCCGCCTTTATAACATTTCACAATTTTCATGCAACATACGTACAGAAAAAAACCTCACCCCCACCCCCAAGCCTGCCACTTGTTTGCAGCATATATACTCGTTGGGTAAATCGCCTCAAATCGCACATTTCAATCTTTTTAACGAACTTTATCGATATTCCCAAATAGGCGCCCACCACGCAATATGCTAATGAGACAATGTCCTGTATGCCATTGTGCCTCCTATCCCCCTATAACCCTATACCCCTATACCCCTGTACAACAAATGCCACATATATGTGCCGTGCGATTGTTAATGGGTTTTTGCATGTGCTGAAATACGTGTAGTATGCCACAATAGGACTATATTTATATATATATATATATATACCATAAATTCAAATTCCATAGATCATCTCTGCTCGACATATAAACGTAAACTATGAAATATCATGATATTTGTATGTTGTTGTATGTTATATGTTGTATGTTGAATTTTGCATGTTGTTAATGTAAACGTGCCACATGCCACATGCGTTGCAAATACCCAACATCCATTGTGCAGCAACAACTTATTTCTTTTTTCTTCTTTTTTTTACTATCGACAATTTACGACTGCAAGCAAACAATCCGCTAAATGAAATTTTCAAATAAAACATACGAAATAAATAATAAAAGTGTATAAAAATAATCTACCAAGAGTAAAATATGAATCCTTTTACTGCATGTCCTTACATATAAATAATTTGGTTAAGCTTCAACAAAAATATAAGTATGCGTTAAGCAGATGCCTGAAGGATCAGCTGAAGCATCTAACAAATATTTTCAGCAATGTTTGTGCTCTTGAAAATATATCTATAGGCTTCAGGGCTTAAACTATATCCTATTTAGGTTAGTTTTATGTGCTGCATATCCTTTATGGCAGCTATTGGTTACAGGGTATGCAGTTTTGCAGCTGTTATTGTTATTTTATGCATATTTTCTATAAATTATTCTATGAATCCGCTACAAATTGCAGCGATATGGTTTTATCACGCATAAAACTTAAAACAATATAAAAATCATATAAAAATAATCTTTATATATATATAAAAAATGTTTAAATATATTTATATATATATATATATATATATATATATATATATAGTTAATTTGATTAAAAAAAACGCGCAAATTGATTGAGCTTCAATGGAATTGTTAAAGGTAAAGCGATCCATTAGCTGCAGCTGCAATCAGTTAACTGACAGCCATTAAATCAGCAAACTGTTGGCCATCATCTTTGCCATAATCGTAAGCGTCATTACCATTGTTAGCTAGCCATGTACGTATCCAGCAGCGACTACTACACACACACACACACATATGAATCTATATACTTGTTGTACTAGTTTTGTGTTGAGCAAAAGGCAGAGAGTTCTTTGGGTATTGTTCGTTTGTCCGCTGTGGCTTTATAAGTGCCGCGTCCTTTATGCCTCAACATGCTGCAGCCTTCATTTTGTGGGCAACTAATGAGAGTTTGCTGTTCTCGCTCATACACAGAGGGAGTTCTTAGTTTCGGCCAGGATATATATATATATACGGTTTATATATATGAGGTAAGTTCGCTTGTAATTGCCACATGTGGTAATGGTCGTAATTGGTTTTCCTTTTTGAGATTTACTGACTTTTGTATCGGCTGCTGTTGCACACACACTCACACACACAAACACACACGTACACATGTCTCGTAAGTGTAATGTAGGGAATCAGATGGCTTTTATGAATTCTTGGCAAGACTTAAATATCACTTTGCAGCAGTACAACGAATACGTTTTAGGCAATCCCTACCTCACCCCTCTAGCTACTCCTCTCCCCCACCCCCTAACCATTAGCTCTAAGAGGCAAACGCTAACAAGCGACAAAGTCACAAATTCAAACACGTGACTTCGTGTCATTTAGAGCATTTAACAGTATGAAGCTGTGGAAAAGCAATAGCCGGCAGTGTTTTCTGAACCTGTCTCGTCGTCTGAAATTAAAAAGTTACCTAAAATACAACAGCAGCAGCAACATGTGAGCAGATTAACAGCTCTACCAATGATTATGTCCTTTAATAAAATAAAACCAAAGAAGAATAAAAAAATAAAAAATTAAAAAAAATTTTGTTTTTTGTTTTTTTTTTGCTTGTTTTTCGGCTGATGAACTTTTCCGCTAGTGCTGTCAAAAGTTTTCACATTTAACGCTACATCTAATTATTCACACACACACACACACACACACACACATACTCACATGCAAACTCACAAGCAAACAGAGCTATTTGCAGCCACGCGCTCAAAAGTATGCAACGAAAAAAGTACAAACTGCAACCGCAATTTGGCATACGAGAATGCAACTTTTTTTTTTTTTTTTTTGGGGGGGGAGGGTTTTTCTCCAACAATTTGTTGTTGCTTAAAGTTGGGCAGTTTTATTAAATTAAATTAATATTTTTTTCACAATTTTTTTGGTTTTTTTTGTTATTTTTATGGCTTTTTACACTCAGTTTACTGAGCGTCCATACGTTCGCAATGAGATTATATTAATTGGCATCGCTTGTCCTTCTACGCATATTAAATACTGAAAATATGTTTTTGTCACACACAACTTTCAGCAAACAAATTGAATTATAAACACATACACACGCACATACACATGGTATGAGTAAATGTTCTACTTAACTTTTTAGCCAAAAGTGCTTTAAACTGATAGAATGTACTGCCATGTCCTTGTAGCCAGGGTTATTGTCGTCGCTTAGGCGAAAACCTAATAAAATTCAATAGAATTAATTTAATTTTAAATTCTGCCGGCCAAATTCAAGTGCATGACTCTCTTTTACTCTGGCCGCTGCTACGTGCTTTTAGACAAGTATTTTTGTCTTGGCTTTTAAGCCAATTCGCAAAAGAGAAAAAAAACAGCAACAGCACCGAATCTAATATATACTATATATATATATATATATATATAGTAAAGCTTACTCTAATAGCTAACAATTGCGGAAATTTAATAATCTTTATATAAATATATATAAAACAGTTTAGAACTTGTTAAAGTTGCCTAATGAAACGCTTTCCTTTTTGGTAGCAAACTTCAGGCAGTAGCTGAAAGACTCAAACTTAGTGCAAAGTAGCAACTTGCGAGTAATTTTCTGCGGCTCATAGAAAGCTTTAGGCGCTTTGGCAAAACAGACATGCATAGATAACACACACACACACACACGCATATACACCCACATATATAGACATATGTATGCAATATATACCAGCAACAACAACCAACAGCAACAGCAACAGTGCCCGCACCAACATCCTTATCCATATCCTTAGCTTGCAATTCAGTACAAGCATAGTCACATGTGTATAGATAAAAGCATTGTTGTCGTCTGGCTGGTTTGGTTGGTTTTTCAAGCATGAGAGTATAGGTTAAGGTTTGCCTTTGTATTTGGGTATGGGTATGGGTATGGGTATGAGCTTGAGCTTGGGTTTCAGTTGGTTTGGGGCTTTTGTGTTTTTGCATGCGGGTAAAACGTAAAAGCAAATTGAAAATTTAACCTCAGGTTAAAAGCGTTAGCGACAGTTGAGTTAAACAGCATTAAGGCCGTGTTAAGCTGTTTGTGGCATAGACTCATATAAACATACATACTCACATGCACACACATACAATCAGACTTAGCTGAAAGTCACGCCTTCGCCAATGGGTACGCCTACAATGCGATTTGTTGTTCTGCCGCCATCGCCCGGCGGCTGTGAATTTGCTTAGCAATTGTTATTTAGCTTCTCTTCACTTCCCTGCTACTCTCTTTTCTTCTCTTTTTTTCTGTTCTTGTTATTGTTGTTGTTGTCTTTGTCTTTTGCTAGGCGTCGTCTGGTTTAATGTCAAAATCGTGTAGTTCATTACAAAAGACACTCACACAGACAGTCAGAGATAAACAGCGGCTGACACACTGAGAAAATAGCAGAGAGAGAGAGAAAGAGAGGATAGTGCGTAAGAGAGAGTGTCTGTGTATGAGAGAGAGAGAGAGAGCTTTGTGGTTGAGAGGAAGAGACAAAATACGCTATAAATTTTAACAGCCATCAAGATGATTACTTCCTGCCATGTAGCGCAAACATAAAAATAAGTTGCAGCGCCAAAAAGACGCACGCAAAATAAACAGCAACAACAACAACAGCAACAGCAACAGTAACAATATCAACAACAACAACAACAAGAGCTACTACGAAGTATGGCTGTAAAAGTGGCTCATATCCTGCACGCATCCGGAACCCAGAACGCATATGAGTTGGAGTCGAGCTGAAATTATCACATAAATCAGTCAACAACAACAAGAACAACAGCAACAACAGAGAGTAACATCGACTTTCAACAGGCAACAGCAGTACCAAACAGAACACATGCACACACATACACACACACACACACACAAAATAAAGAAACAATGAGTCGCCTTATGCCAAGGGCATAGTGTTGCCTGAGGTCAAGGCAGCAGCGGTTGTTGCGGGGCAATGTTGAAGCAGCAACTTACAAAAGAACAGCATTAAAACTTTTACAATCGCGTAATGAGAATCTGCTTTAAAACTTGCGACAGCAACTGCACATTTCACTACCAGCAACAACAATAAGAAGAAGCAGATGCAGGAGTAAGAGTAAGAGAAAGAAAGAAAACAACAAAAGGGAACAACTTCAATAACTGTGAGCTGAAACTTAATTGACGCTAAGAAATATACAAACTTACGCACGTATTACGTTGCAATTAAGTTTGCCTTGAAAATGTGGGCGGTTGCCATGCCCACATGCCAGACAGTTACCTGAAAGCTTTACACACACACAGATAGAGAGAGAGAGAGAGAGAGAGAGACACACAAGTACAGGCACATAAATGTTGCAACTGGATAAACTTTTATTTGTTGTGAAATTTTATTCAAATTTACTGCAACATTTTTTTTCTCCTTTTTTTGCTTTAGTTTTGACCAACTGTTGTTGCTGTTGCTGCTGTCTCTGCATAAATGCGATAATTAAATGCAAAATATTTAATATTTTATTCAAGGCTTATGCAAATAAAGTTTTAAGCTGAAAAACTCAAACATTGCCCTCAGGCAGACAGATAATGAAAACTGCAGACGCAGCTGCTAAAAATTTCTTATACTTTTTGCATCGCATTTATATAGAGTATATATATATATATATATAATCTAAGTATGATTTGCATATCATTTGGCACAACAACCAACTTTACAGTTTACAGTTAGAAGAAGTATTAGTAAGTAAGATAAGAAAAAAATCCAGAAAGGGAACCCAAAAAGTCAACTCAACTTGAAGCATCAATAAAAATCACACTTTGGCAACTTAAGCGATAAATTCGAAAGTGGCAATTTCGATGCTTTAATCCCATGGACACACATACATATATACATATAAATACATACTCGTAATGTCAGCCTGATGACGACGTGATTTCATGCAAAGCATCTTACCACTAATACTCATCCCCGTCTCTCTCTCTCTCCCTCACTCTCTTACTCCAGCAGCAACTTCTACTCAAATGTATCTGTGCCCAAGGGCTGTAAACAATTGCTTGGGTCAACTTAGCACACGCCTAACAGGACACAAAAAATATATAAAAAAAAACAAAAAAAAATCAAAGCAACAAACAAAACAAAAATGTGAACGACTGCAAGCATATCCTGGCTACTATTAGATCCTTGTTGATTATAAGATTTGACTACAATTCAATTGCAGCTCTCCATGTTTGTTTATTGATCCAAGGCGATCATCTGCTGCTGTGGCATACCTCACTCTAGCTCATGCTGTACCTGTATATCCTTTTTAAGGCTCTTCTTTCTAGGCACAGGGTATTGTTGGTAGTCCTGAAACAAATAAAGAAAACAACAAAACAACAAAATGTGGCTCAATAAAATCAAACAACAAACGTGATGCCAAGTGGCCGAGTTGTTGCCATTGACTATTGCCTCTGTGAACAGGCTATAGATTCGCTAGAATTAGAGAGGGAAAGAGAAAGAAGAGAGGCCAGAAAAGAAGAAAAAAATGTGAGAATCAATTGTGTGTTGACATTTTTATCAGTTTCGAACCCTTTAGAGTGCTTCAGAACACGCATAGGCATGTCGTAAGCTAAAATTTTAATAGAAAAAAATCTGTGCCAAGGCGCTCATCACAATGCTGACCCTTTTTTGTGATTGTATGCATCCGTGTGTGTGTCTGTGTGTGTGTTGTGTCGAACATGATATGAGTTTAGAATGTAACTGGTACGGTTATGGCCAAGGTGCGTTGTGCCACATTGAATATTTAAATATATAGATATATATATATATAGAATAGTGGCAGCTGCAGGTTGTTTATGTTGTGTGGCATTTTAATGCGTGGCACATGCGGCGTATGTGTAACCAAATGAAATTTTATATAGCTTTAAAATAGCCGCCCTTTGGCTATAAGTTTGATATCCTTTGAGTGGAATATGAGCCCGATTTAATTAGACTGCAAAAGCCGTTCACTTAATTACAATCTGTGACGCTCTATCAGAATCATTTTAATATCCTGTAATACGCACAGGTCGCCTTCTCTCTCTCTCTCCCTCTCTCTATCTCTAGCTGTGTGAGTGAGTAATAGTAAGTAAATGGAATCAATTAAAATTACCCAATAAACTGGCGTACAACTTAACTCTACCTGAACTCATGTTTCATTGCCATGACAACAATAATGATGAGATGTTGCTCTGTGGTATATATAAGCTATATATATATATATATATATATATATATGTGTGTGTATATATTCCTTTATATATTTATATATATGTATGTATGTTGGCATGTAGAGGATAAGGGTATTAGTGTCAAAGGCAACACAGTGAAAGGTCTATGGCAACGTTTAAATGCAAACTCATCGTCAACATCAGCAGCTGCGTCAGCGGCAAATGTGGCAAAGTTAAGCGCCGCCGATTGTTGCCGCTGCTGCGGTTGCCGTTAACTTAATAGTAAACAATTACAGCATACACATACAGACATACAAATATATACAGACACAAATGCAGACACAGATAGTGGCAGAGAGATATAAGCGACAGCCGCAGGGTTTTGTGGCTTCCGTCTCTGCCTTACACGCTGTTGCTGTACCAGTCGCAAAAGGAATGTATATATGCATCTGTGTGTGTGTGTGGGTGTTTGTATGTGTGTGTTTATTTGTTGTCCTTGTAACACTTAAAATTTAACACCAAGGCTGTTTGTTTGCTTATCTCATTTTGCATCTCAACTCATCACATAAAATTCCAACATAGAACACAATTTGTAGTTTTTCTCTATCCTTTTCTCTATTTTACACCTTTTCTCTATTTTAATGCCCACTCTTATACTGCCATACTGCCACACCTACTACTTCTACTACTACTACTAAATATTCAACCCCATGTCATAAGTCTAGCAAATTTTATGTGTTTTTCTCCCCTGCCACATCCTTCAACCATCCTTTGCAAGGTTAATTTCAGCTTAATGTCAACAGGCGCCTCCGCCTACTTTTCCCACTTAAATACTAGACTCAAACATTACCTTTACAATTCTACAATCAACTGAGTTTTTTTTTCGCCCTAAGCACTTGTGCTTATGTTAGAGTATTTAATTGGTCGGTTTGCTATGAGTAATGCTAAATTGTAACCTGCGGAAAGAACATTTCAAATGTGTGGAAAACTCAGCATAGAAATGCTTTAAAAGTTGCCACAAAAATATTTAAAACAGCAACTGAAAAATTGTGTATAATTCTTGCTATATAAATCGGCAAGGATGCTGTTACCATGAACGACATAAAAGTAGTTGTTAAATGCAGTTATTTATTAACAGTTAATTCACTTTGATAAAGTTCAATTGATGTTGTTAAAGTGTACTTTATTGCATGCAACTATTATATGCTGCTCGTTATTTAACTTGAACTTTACAGTAATTGCAATGTATGTATGTATGTGTGTGTTATGTGTAAAAAACTTGGTTGATAACTCAATTTGTGTCTGGTATTTGCATATGTAATCCGATTTTAGATGCCTTTGTATTGAACTTCTATGAAATTGCGCGAAATTCCAGTCAATTGTTATACCAAGATCCCTCCCTCTGCAGGGGCAGGGTGTAAGAAATTTGAGCAGTTAAATGCCTTTGCTATTTGGCATATGTGTGTGTGTGTGTGTGTCTTTGTGTATTATAAAGGTAAAACCATCTAATTAACATGCCACTGGCAAATTCCTGCCGCTGACCTCAAACTCAACCTGAACCTGAACCTTAACTTCAACCTCAAACACACAAACTGAATTCCCATGATATATATATATATATATACATTACATTATATATATATATATACGTATGTATCTGTCATTTGTAGAGCAGGTCCTTTGCTGCTGTCCAAACATGTTTTGGACATGGCAGACAACTCAGTTGTATACTCTGCCAGTAGCTATGTTTTCCACTAAACCCGCCACACTTCCTGCGTTTTATTTCTCGTTTCTCGTTAAATGTAAAAAGTGCAAACTATTTTTCCTTCTCTCTTTTCCTGCATTCCCTCTCCCTCCCTCTATATTATTTTTTAGTCTGTGTGTCACGATTGCTTGGGAAAATTTGCATACACGCATTTGCCGCATGTACCTCAAGTCCAGCATTTATGCGGTGGCTTTCAACCATTTTCTCGTTTATTTTCAGTTTTCCTTTTTTTTTTCTTGTACAACATTTATTTTGCAATTCCGTAGACCTGCATATGCAAACAGAAAGAGAAAGTCATACATAAAGCGAGAGAGAGATAGCATAAAGTGCAGTAAAGTTTTGCAAAAATGTTCTTTGCCTTTGCGAAATCAGTTTAAGGCTTCATTTTTAACCTTATTTTACTCTTTCCCTCTCTTTTTCTCTCTCTCTCTCTCGCTCACTGTATTTCATTTTGCTAGCAAATTGTGTAGATTACATTTGACGCTGCCTCAAAAATTTCATTTGACACGCACAAATATTTAATCTCAGAACTGAAAGAGACACAAGCAGCGGCTCAGCCAGAGACAGAGTTATTTTTTTAAGCAGAGCGAGAGCAAAGATGTGGAAGATGTCCTTTTAGGAATATCATATTGAAATAGCAAGCAAATGACATGAATTTGCTGAATTTTGATTTTCTTTTTTGGATTTCCTTTTTATATTTTTTCTCTTTCAACTTTGTGTTTGGGGCAGAAATTGTTGCATAAATTATCTGTGCGAGATTTTTATCATTTTGTTAGCCGAATTCAATTTCGCTTTTTTTATCGCATGCAATTTACATGCTGCTGTCCATTTTGACATCATGATTGATGTCGCATGCTCGCGACACTCAATTATCGTCAATCACTGCCCACAGAAAAACACATAGAGAAACAGATAGATAGAGAGAGAAAGTGAGTCACAGAGAGAACGAGAATGAATATAAGATAAGAGAAGCTCATCATTTTTTTGTTGTTGTTACTCTATTGCTCTGTCTGTTTTTAACTGCTGACTTGCACGAATCCTTGTGACAAAGCAGCAAAGGACTACACATAACACGTGCGTATATTACTCATACGCACCGTCAAACCTAGCACCAGCACAGAGCTCTTAATAATGCAATAGATGTAACAAAAAGCAACCCGAAAACAAAATAACACAACATAACATTTGGTAGTAGTATATCTTATGACTCAATTACTAACTGAAAGGACTGCAAAGGATATGCATATGTATGACAAAGCAAGAGTTTGATTGACTACAAGAATACCCTAAGAAATATGATTCAATACCATATAAAAGTGAACAAAAAATCTAGTTGCTGACATGAACAATTGAAGCTATTTATTTATATCTGTATATAGTATTTTATATTTTGCAAAAAGGACTCTTACAGATCCTTACATAAATATGCTTTTACTCATTCTAATGGTACTTAGAATATTGTTTACAGAGAGAAAGAGAGAGAGAGAGAGAGAGCGAGGGAAAGGAGCAAAGAATGTTGATCCTTAAAGCCTTTTGCTAAAGTAAACTTTTATTTTATATATTTCAGTTTCCCCATGTGCCTTTTGTATATATGTGTGTGTGTGTGTGTGAATGTTGTATACGTATTGTTCTGTGTTGTGTTTTGCTTTTATCGCGAAATTGAAATCATTGCCGTCATTTGGTAACCATTATGTATGATATATGCGCTAATCTGATATGCAGGCGCACACACGAATCGAGTGAATAAAAATGTCACCAAAAAGTGGCAACAGCAATCAAAATATACAAAAAAAAAAAAAATGAAGGAAAATATACAAAAAAATAAAGATGAAAAAGAAGAGGAGAAGAAAAACATACAATTTATATAGAAGGCGCTGCACAAAAGGCTCACGAAAAGGCAAAAAAGGAAACTAAAATCGCTGCCTAAAAGCACTTCAGTCCCTGCCAATGTCCTTGTATGTACTCACAAGCACACATACACACGCATACACAGAGACATGTATTCAAACGTGCTGTGTGTTTGTTTTGTGCCGTGTAACATACACACAAAAAGCGCGCGCATAGGCAACAGCACTCGAGTGCTTCTGCCGCGCCATGTTGTATGCAACACATACGCTAAGTAGCTGTTGGTTATATTGTGGGTGACGGGGTGTTGCTTTGGTTAGAAAAGTGGGTAGATTGGTTGGTAGCTACGTTTCGCTACAACACTCTGTTTGGCTCAACACTGTTCGGTTCGGCTTGCCATGACGCGTGATCCTGTGAAAAGGTTGCCAGGCAATTGAGTGTGAAAAATGTTGAAGGCGTGAGCCAGTATGGTTATTCGCGTCCATAACGCGCCTAAACTCATCCAGCATAACCTTTGACTAATGCACGAGCAGGCAGTCAAATGCCGTGGCCATGCTACATACAACATATATGTAGCATTGTGGCAAATATGAGGGGTATGAGGCAAAGATGCCACTGACAGCTTATGAGTCGGGTCAAAGGCATAAGTTAAAGTCAGAGGTTATGGCAAAAAGGTGACTGAAACACAACAACAGGAAGAGGTACAGTAACAGGCGACGACAAGTCAATAAATATGCTTTGAGATATTCATGTACTGGGATTCAGCTTACAACTTTGACTGGTACAGACTGAGACTGAGATCTGGTGCCAGATGACTGTAAAACTGCCCAAGTCAATCAGATGGCGACACTTTTACATTGTTATGCCATATACATAGGGATTCTGTTTAAGATTTTGACATTGATTTGTTTTTGCACGTTTTTGGCCAAAAGCAACATCAACAACAACAAAAGTTTGCATCTCACTTATTTGGGCTTCGTGTAATACGATTTTGATTTGGAGCAAAATTCCATTTTTCACAATTTAATGCGCAGCTTGCTACGTGTTGTCGTCACTCGCGTCTACACGGTGAAACGTGCTTCAGATCCGGAACTAGCTACAAGCGGACATACATATATATAAATACGCATAGTCAGGCACATGTACACCCACACACACACACACACACACACACACACAGAGAGAAACACTCACATACAGAGAAAAGAGATCTATCATTACATTTGTCACGTGAGGGACAACGTGATTTCATTTTCCTGTCGCCATAAAGGTGACACATTGCATTTGTGTGTGTTGTCTGGCCATTTGCTCGTTTGTTTTATTCACTATGTACATGTGTGTGTGTGTATGTGTGTGCTAGTGCTTGTTTGGGCTGCTCATCAGTGCGTATGCGTAACATGTTAAACGCTAGTCACGGTCCACAAAGAGAACTAAAGCAAATGAAAAACATATGTGCAATTTATTCAAAGAGCGTTGCCAAAAATGTAAAAAATAACCCAAAAAAATGAAAATAATGTTGAAAACTTTTATTGATTTTGGTCTTTTTTCTTTTCTTTCTTTTCCCGTTTTTTGTGTGGGGGAATTTTTGAGGTAAAATCGCTGTTAAACCGCAGCTACGTTGGCTAACAAATTTCCGACAGCTGTTGGCCAACAATTTTCGACATAACTTCAGATTTTATGGCCCACATGTGAGCGTGAAACAAGTCAGTTTACTATCAATTTACCATCCGCTTTTGTTGTTGCTGTTGCAATTGTTGTTCTTGTTGTTTTTGCCACAAGAGCCAACAGTGAAATTAGCGTTTCGCTGGGTTTGGAATACTTCCTTTAGTTGTTGGATACCTAGAAGGTGCACTTACGTGGCAGCTAACCGTTGGGTAAGCAAACACACACACTAACACACACATACAAAAACACCTTCGATTTTAGTTTTAGGTAGCTGTTTGGCGTTGCAAGTTGCATTGACGTTGTCTGCAGTTCGGTAAGTTGCAAGTCTGAAGTACAACACCTCATGAATATTTCACTTGCAATCACATTGTTTTCCCGCTAACTTTTAAGATTGTTTTAGCATGTGGCGGAAATGGGCGTGGGCGTGGCATTGTCGGTTTGAATGGGCGTAACGTTGGTTTGGCTTCTTTTGCCTCGTTGTGTGCTGGTTGTGTGCTCGTTGTGTGCTACTGTGTTGGGTCGTTTGTTCTTTTGCGTCGTACTGGCCACCGTTGTTGCCACACGTAAAGTTGCAACAACAAACTTTGGCTTTCACTCAATTTTGCTTACTTGCTAGTGGTATGCCGGAAAAGCAGTTTGAAAGCATGCTTAAGTGTATGTGTGTGGTGTGTGTGTGTGTGTGTTGTATGTGTGAGGTAATCCTTGATTCCGCTGCATTTGGTGGCTCATTTTCCTGTCGCTCTGCCTGCTTTAATACTAGATGCAGTTTTACTCTTTCAACTGAGTTTCGACTGCCCGAATTATGGGAGATTTATGCACCCGTCTGGAGCATGGCCATTGCCCAAGCTAACTAGTCAAGCAGCAGCTACTTACAAAGAAAAAATAAAAAAAAAGTATAGGAAAGATAGATAGATAGCCAAATAAAGGCAGAGAGAGAAAGAGAGTGTGAGGGAAAGGTAGGAAAGATAAGTAGCTACTCAAAAGAAATTACGTGTTGGTGTTGCAAGTTGCAAGTTGCAAGTGGCATGAGATGAACTTACGCCGCACACAGTTCTTATTGCATAGCATACTTTTTAGCGCTGCTCCTTTGCTAGCCGACAGGCGAAAGGCTGGAAAACGTCTTTTGCAAATGTGCGTGGATTAAAGTTTGCGATGCTTTTAGTTAGTTTTTGCAACTTGGTGCGGCATTTAATGAAATTTTTCTCTTGAAACCCCAAAAAAAAGGATAAAAGGAAAAAAAAACTCATTCCCTGTTTACCCTGTGGCAAATGCTCAACCAGCTGCGACTCAGTTGCAGCCTTGCTGCGAGTTTTTGTTGTTGCGGTTGTTACTTTGCTGTTGCTTTTTTTATATTTTTTTTGCCTTCTTTTTTTTGGATTTTCACAGGGCACACGGGCACAGCAGGTGCACCACTGAGCCGCATTTGTAGTTGCTGCTATAGAGCGTTGCAACTGCTGCAATTGCAAACATTTTCATATTTTATGTACTTTGCGTGCTTAAAAATGTTTCAATTTCTTCGCTTTTCACTTGCCGATGGGCGGGTGATAGGCATTGAGGCGTGGCAGCCACGTGCTATTTCAATTCCATGAAGGTCAGTTGCTAAAGCTGAGTTGCATACAAAAAAAAAAAAGAAACACCTTCCTTGATAATTTTCTACACAAATTGAATATGTGCAACTGTGTGTGTGTGTGTGTGTGTGTATCTGCATCTCTATGTTTGTTATTATATAATATATATATTTGTGTGTATATGTGTGTATTTTTGTACCAAAAGTTTTCTTATTCTCTGCGAATAACTTTAATGGAAAAACTTTGAATATCAAACCGCAAAAAACAAAAAACTCGACCAGGTCCATTCACTATTCACTTCAACCCCAACCCCAACCCCAACTGCAACCCCAACCCAATCTCAGTTTATGCACTCAAATTGAAAATTAAAATTGAATAGTCGCTTCACAGGTTCCCAGTTGACTAGTTAAATTGATAGGAAAAGCAAAAAAAAAAAAGAAAACAAAATGCAGATTTTAAAATAAATTTTTCAAGTTTTCGAACAACTTAAACTTCACTTTCATAGCATAAAATAATCTATGCAATTGCAGCAATTCTACGATTAGTTAAATTTCTAATGCTATTTATATATAAAAGAAGCTCTGCAAAGTTACTAAAAAGAACTCTACTTTCTAGACAAATGTTTCAATTTAGATACAAAATTTAATTTTTGCTAAAACTAATGATAATTTTTTGTGTAAGTTTAAGTATATCTTTTAATAGAAGAAAGTTTATGTCTGATAATGGAATGCATAGGGATTTCGTTTGTATAGCAAAAGAATTGAAGATTTCTGCTTATTGTCTATAGGTTAAGATTAAAGCCAGATCCATGAGTTGGCAGCAATAAAATAAATGTAAGGCTAAAGTACATGTGAGTTGGTCCAATTAGTGAGTTTTTTCTTTTTTGTTGTAGTATAACACGTTTGTCTGCTGCTTCTTCAACTTTGGCGTGTATCAGTGCCCAAGTGACAGAAAGTCATTTGGGTTATTAGCAGTTGAGTGTCGTAGTGCAAGGGCAAGAATAGAAAGAGAGAGAGAGAGAGAGAGACGGAGAGAGAGAGGGTAAAGAGTAAAGGCAAGGCAGTTAGGCGGAAACCCTTCTAAGGCGAACTTCAAAAGGGAAAATGCCATAAGAAATAAGTTTCTTGTGCTGACATTATTTCGTTATTATCCGCATCAAGGGTTCGATTGACAGGCACAGGAACGGTCGCAGGCACGTGCTGCCAACGCCTTTATCCTTGCGAAAATATTGTCACAAGAAATAGCAAGGACAACAACTGACAGTCGCACTGAGCCGCAGCAGATACAAAAGAAATTATATTTACTGTCGTGCAGAAGTAACGAACGAAAACAAAACACAAATAGGCAACTGGCAGCAGTTTATGCGGCATGCGGTATGTGGCATGTGGCAACAAGCAGTCAACACTAGGCAGCAGGCAGCAAGCAACATACAACAGACAATATACACCAATGCTACGCTTCCTTGAAATCAAATAAAATGCCGGAAACATAGCTTTAGAGGAGGGTCAAGTCAAGTCATGTCGATGAGCCTCAAGTGAGCCTTGGCGACTTTTGCTTACCTTCTACTTTTTTCTCGACTTTTCCTTGAATTTTTATATATATATATATTTTTTTTCTTTGCTTTGCTTTTTGCTGCCTTTTCACTATTCACTGTTCACGAATGTTTTCGCAGCAGATAAATACAACATTTGACACTTCATTATTGTGCCCACAGCGTAATCGAATCAATTCTGACTACAGCTACAGCTATAGCTATAGCTACATCTACAGCTTGAGGTCCAAGTCCAAACTCGAAGTCTTGTCAGAGTGTCAAAAGTGCTTGGCCATTGCGCCGTCTGCTCTGGTCGTGGCCCGAGGCTCAAGCCTGCTTGGCCTGTTGACACATTCGCTTAAATGTATTAAATTGTTTGCCATCGCTTCACGTCATTGTTGTTGCTGTTGCTGTTGCTGTTGCTGTTGCTGTTGCTATTATGCTTGTTGTTGCTGCTACTATTTTCTCCTGGCCAAGAGCAAAGCTCGACATTTTATTTATACGCACTTTTTTTTTTGTCGCTCCTCAAGGACCTCCCCTGATGGCATTTTTGTTTGCGTGCGGAAGTGCGCCCAGCTTCGTCCGCTCGTTTTGCGCTGTCACACAAAAAAAAAGTAATCGATTACATGACCAGACCGGGACATCGCCTGTAACCGGATATGTTCGTTTCCGTTTTTGTATTTTTTTATATTTTTTCTTTGGCCTCAGAATGCGTTACAAATGATGCGAGTGCCATATAATTGAAAGCAATCTCCAGCTGTTTAAATGTATATTTCGTAATTATGGTCTCATTACAAGAATTTGCCGGCAGCACAATCTTACGTCACTAAAAGTATGGCACAAAACTTATACCATTCCAACATTATAGATATTTATAATCTCTTTTGATTAATAACCACTAATTGGAGCTGTGACGTCACAAGCTTATGCAATACCAGCGAAGTGGCAGCACCAGCTATGAAGCTTAAGCTTTTGTACACTAAACAAAATCTGCTTTAAGTGTTTATCTGCTTATCTGTTTATCTGATAAATAAATAAATTGTGAAAAGTTTTAATTATTTATAAGTTAGTTAGTTGCTCAATTTAAATGTTTGTAACAAAATCAAATCAATATTCAAACTGCATTTAAGCACTCTGGGAGCTATTTACTGCAACGTATTACAAATTAATACCTAAAAGAAGGATTGAATATAGCTATACATATAAATATATACATATATATGTATGTATGTAAGCATAGTATAAATACTTCTGTGCAATTTAATTAATGCAAGCCCCAATGGAGCATCGATATAGCATCAAAATTAATATTTAAATGCATTTTAACACTTTTGCCCAAAGCTTGTCACAAATGAAATACTTCGGACTATATAATGTCATGTAATATTGATTGGCAAATCAAGAGGAAATGCAATAAATTACAGTTGCTGCTTTGCTTATATCGAACATCAAACATCAGACATTTTGCTGCTGTCGTCTGAACTCTGAACCTTGTCTGGGCAGTCCACAAAAACAAAATTTGAACATCTTTATTAGCTGGATATAATAAAATGCACTTTATGAACTTTGTAACATTTGACAAATTTTCTCAAATGCTCTAAACCAATTAGCCACACACACACACACACACACACACAAACACACACATTATGATGATGATGATGTTTATGTTGATGGTTTATGTTGTTGGTAATAAAGCAAAATTGCGTGACACATGTGCAAGTTATGGTAATAATATTTGAAGTAATTTAGTTGATATTTTAAACCGACAAGGAATTTCATAATATATATTATATAATATAATATTTGAGTGTAGCTTAACCTTTATTCTCTTAATTCTTACAGCAACCGCCCAGGGTCTTATGAGCAAGCATGAACCGATGTTCATATCACGTTCCGAGACATTCAAATTCATTGCCGGAGATATAATAGTGTTACCCTGTGAGGTGGCCAATACGGGTGAGTAAAATTTCTTATTCAAATATATATATATGTATATATATAATATATGTTTAAGTTTTCTATAAGTATTTGTGAACATGTGTGTGGAGAAATGTGGGTATTCTTAGCTCACTGGGAATTCAAATTTTGTGGTCTGAAATCGTTTGAACATTCACACACACACACACACACATACACACAAATACACACTCAAGCACATACAGAAGTACAATTAACCCTATACTATATGATGCCTGTCAACTGACCGCAACTATGCATTAATCCAGAACCTTGCTGAGCATAATATATTCCCCATATCCCATGCCCCAAAATGTTGAACAGTTCTCTAACATATGTCCAAGATACCAGGCAATAGAAGTGGAGATTTGTATATTTCGTCCTTGTTATACTTTTGCCTCACACAAATGTTAGTGTTCTACGTACGTTTTTCAATTTAAATGCGGTCGTGTGTTTGGGATTATTTTGTATATAAGCAGGATTTAGCGTAAACAACAGCTTTTCATATAGCCTGAGAGACGTGGTCCAAATGTTTGTCTAAAAAAAATCTTGGCCAAGTTTCTATACATGACCCAAACACTTGGCATATATTTTTTATGTATATGTTAAAGTTTTACATGCACATATATAAATATATATATATATATATATATATATATATATATGTGTGTATATATGTGTATGTAGCGGTTGTGGTCATATCATCCGTTTATTAGAAGTAGCATATAGAACAAAGGACATGGCATTTCTTCGGCATATCTCATGCACTTCATTGCCTTAAGGAAAGGACAACGGCAAACCACGAAAAAGATACATAGAACATTTTATGCAACAAAATTATATCTTCAGGCATTTTTGGGGCAACAACAATAAAAACGTAGCGGTAGAAAGTAAAAAGAAAGCAGTAATGAAAGTACAAAAAGGAAATATGTATATACACATATATATATATATATATGTATATGTATATGTATATATTATGTATATAAAATAAGTTAAAGACATTGCGTTCAGGCTGTAAAGACAGTTTAGTCCATAATGCCATTTTATGCTAATAAAGAGCCACCATACGACAGTTTAATTAGAAACATTTCATACCGCTGAGGCTTTGCTTGGATCTTCAATGATATAATTAAAATCAAGCCTCAATGCGATTGTTGCCTGACTGTTCATAACACCGGCCAATATGTATGTGTATACGTGTATATGTATGTGTATTTGATTGTGTATGTAGTGTAGCAGCTGCAGTCGCTGGGCTGTCTCTGTTTTTATGTTGTGGCCATAAAGTTAAAAAGTAATTGATAGAATTTTTAAAGCCACACTAAACAAAAGGCAGCAAGCAATGCGCTGCGATGGGATGCTACCACGCCCCCATCCCCCAAAAACAAAGTGAACTCAGCTTAAATTGTTGGTGATGATGAGCCGAACACAAAATTTACGCACATTTTCGTTTCATTTTATGATGGAAAACCATAAAATTCGAAAGAAAATCACATGAAAATGAGCGAATGGTAAACTCACCCTTCTCTACGGTCTCTCTATCTTTCTTCTCTTTCTTTCTTTTCCATTCTTTTTTGACTGTGAGTGTAGTATAAGTCGGTGTGAGTATATGTGTGTGTATGCTTATTTGCATATTATATGAAAATTCCTTTAAATACTTATTGCGGTGCTTCGCACTTTTCAAAAGTAATCTTATGTCTTTGCGAGTAAAAATATAAGAGCAGCACTCACACACGCATACATAAACAAGATTGAAAGGCAATGTGTGTGCGTACGTAAGTATGAGAGAGAGAGAGAGGGAGATAGACAGAGCAAGTATTCTAAATAAACATTGAAGCATTTCATCATTATCATTTTATCATGTTATTTGAATTTTTTCCACATGTGCATGGAAATGTGAAACGCCAGCTAGCAAACTCAGACAAACGCCGCCTTATACAACCCTGTGCCCCCTCCCCTATCTCCCTACACTAGCATACACACTCACTCGGTTATGTTATCCTCTATCTGCTCCAGTTTTGTGTTCAGACCCTACGCTCTGTTGCCTTTGTTTGTATGCTAGTCACAACTTGCGCCTGAAGCTATGCAACGAAAAGTAATTCCGCTAAGACAAACACACGCAAGGACGTTACGTTAAGCTCATTACAAATAGCCGCACAAAATATATCCTCTAATGTAAGTGTATAGTTGAAAAAGTGCATCTTTCTTAGCATATGCCAAAGATTTAAATAAAAATTATAAAAATATATATTTTAATATATTAAAGGAAGAAACTTAACCACAAAGCATAACAAAAGAGTTTATATTTAGACCAATTTTGATATTAAATTTAGTATAAGTAAAATGAATCATTGAATATGTAGGATTTATATGAAGCTCTACAAATTTCTTTACCATTTTAATGGTATAGAATTTACGACAAAAACCACTTCTGCTTCATATGTGTGTGACAACAACAGCCGCAACAACAACAATTTCTTTATATTTTTTTGTGTACTCTCTCTAATTTTATATGAATTTCTAATTTACACTTCCTACTCAAAGGCTTATAATCAACAAGTACTTGGATTTTATTATGTTACTCGTAGAACACAATTCTGTGAATGTTTGCGAACTCATCAAAATTTATCCAATAAATGGAAAGTGCTTTTCCTGAAAGCATGTCAACTGTTGCTGTTGTTTCTGTTGTTGCTGTCTCTTATTTTTCTTTATAAAAATTTTTATATTCAATTTTGTTTGTTTCCACATTAAACTTGAAAAACATAAAAGAAAATAACTTTCCAAGTCCATTTACAATTCATAAAAAAAAAGAAAATAAAATCAAAAGTTAACTTAGTAAATTAAAACTCAGCCTCAAATATAATTTTACCTTCAATTTATTATTCAATTTTATATTATATGAATATTGATATTAAGTAGCTGAGATTATTGTTCATTTAAATATATTTTATTTTCATTATATTAAATTTTCTTTTTATATTCTTTTACTTGTTAATTTATTACAATTTTATTTGTATTTGCTTGTACTTGTATTTGCTTAATTGAACTAAGATTCAATCGCAAACATTTCTTATAACATATGCAGAAAAGTTGGTATCAATGTTTTGCGGTTTATTTTCAATTTCCTTTATTGCTCAATGGCATTAAATAATTAATTGTTGTTGCAAGTGGAAAAACCAAAGGTCGGTGCTTAACTTGTCGGCACGCATAAGAAGAAGTTTTTCCTGTTGACGGGAAACTGGCGTGTATGCGACTTTAGTGGCATGTTGTGTACGCTGCAGGCAAGCAGCAAAAAAGTGCCAACTACTAAACTCAAATGCAATAAAATGCAGCAAAAAAAAAAAAGAAATAGAAGAGAGTAGCTAGAAAAAAAAGTTGAAACCTCGGTCACTGTGGTTACAGAAATGCTCATTACGCTTTGATGGAGCGCCGGCGCTTCAAACTATTACCGAGAAGCGGAAATGGAATCGTGCCGCAAAAGTTGAAGTTGTGCAAACAGTAACAGCAATAACAACAACAGCTGCAGCAGCAGCAGAACAAAACAGTTTGGGTTAAGCAGTTTGAGAGGCTAATGTAGGGCTGAGACTGTGGCAGGCAACAAAGTTTCAATATTAATGCCATTTACAGCTCTAATTTCGCTTTTTACGTACGTTCACAACACTTAAAACATACACACATACACACATGTATACATAGATACACATAGACACAAAAGTTGTGCAAGAAGTTGCAGAATAATAGCATAGCATAGCATTGAGAGTCCTTTCTCATTCCTTTTGTGTAGATATATATATATATATGCGGCGGCTTAGCCGCAACATCGTTTATCTTCGGGGGTCATCATCTTATAATATTGGCCCTTCCGACATGCAATAAATTGCGCTCAGACAAACAACATGTCGGTTGGCTGGTGTTGCCAGTGTCTTGTTGCAAGACTAGTAGATTGCCTTGAACGGCAAATTGCGCATACGCACCGTGTGGCCAGGGCAAACAAACAAAGCTTAACAACAAAGCGAATGTTGGCTATATTTGAATAGCCTCTTCTGTGTGCGCTTCTACTTGGTGTTTGTCCGCCTGCCAGCCAACCAACTAGCCTAGCTTCCAGCCTGCCTGCCTGTCTGTCTGTCTGTCTGTCTGCATGTCTGTCTGTTTGTCTGTCCGTTTCAGTCTGAAGTGTAGAAAACTAAAATTTAACTTTGCCTCTAAATAAGGCACTATAGCGTTAGCCATGACCGGCAATTTGTCCAGATCCACATCCAACAGCAACAACAACAGCAGCAGTAGTAATAGCAACAGCAGCAGCAGCAATAGAAACAAAAGCAACAACAGCAATCGCAGAACTGTTTGGGCCAAAACTATATACCATGTTTATGTGAGCCTGACATACAAAAACCAAAATGCTTTTACTGTGTTTCCGCCTTAACGGATAGCCTCATCCTGGCCACAGTCACAGTCACAGTCACATACAGTATGTAAACGTGTGTGTGTGTTTCTATTTAGTTTAGAACACTTAAACCGGAAATTGAGGCGTTTTGTGTTTTGCTTGTTTTCGTTAGATTGTTGTTATTTTAGTTAACAATTTATTTAGTTACTACCAACACACACACAAAGAGAGAGATAGAGAGAGAGACAAACACACAATTTATGTGGTCTTATGCATTATTTGTGCTGCGTTCATTGTATAAGTGACTAGCCACACTTAAAACTTTGCTGTTAAACCAAACCTTTGCTACTGATACAAACTCACTCACTCCCCCTCCCTCTCCCTCTCCCTTTCACTGATTTCCTTAAAACATTTCATTTCCCTTACTTGTTTTTATTATAAACAATTTACTTACTGGCCAACAATTACAGATTATTTCTCTATACAAACTGTTCAGACTCTGATTGCAGCTATTAAAATTAGTTAGTTTAAATTGACATCTATTGTACAGTTTGTATTTAATTAGTTGCTGTCGACAATGCTTGAATTATCCTTGTATACATATATAGTACCTGATATGCATTAATATTTTAATTGCTTAGGCCACAGTTGGCCATATAATTACCGACATTTGTAATTAAAATGAAAATTCAATACGATGAAATGCAATTCCTTTTATTTTGTTAGTTTCAGCCCAAAAGCAAAATTTTGGCAGCTAAATAAATAATCAATACACAAAACGTATTAATAAATTGTTTATGCATAGCTGGAAAAGTAGTGAGAGTATTTCTATTGTGCTATGGAATATATATATATATATATATATATATATATATATATATATATATATTAAATGTAAATACAAAGTAGAGCTGATTACCCTGGCAGCTAGTGCTTAAACCCTGTAGTAGGTTAATACTTTTATTGTTTACCTTCTAAGTAATGAATAAAAAATAAATATATATATATATATATATATATATATATATATATATATATATATATATATATTTAATATTCCTTTAAAATTTCTCTACTTTCTCTCTTGCTTTAAGTTTTAATCCCAATGAAATTGTGTATGAAAAATTTCTATATGTAAGAGCAAAAATGTTGCAAGCTATTTGAAATTTCCAAAGCTTCACTTACTATATATGATTATTAGGATATTACTATATTATAAAACTACTTATAAATGCTATACATGTACATATAATAGTTGGATGCCTTACAAGTCTTGCACCTAATCCTGACTGAGTATATTACGAATGTTATATAGAAAAAAAATAAGTTTGAGTAGCCAAAACGTTGTTGGTTTTCATTGTCTGGCTGTGTGTTTAAGTCACTGCTAGACGAAAAGAGAGAGAATGAGATAGCGATAGAGAGAGAGAGAGAGAGGGAGAAAGAATGAAGCCAAACTACTCACAACTTTTATAGTATATCCTGCATCCCTTTGCATTCCTTCCACAAACTAAACCACGAATTATGCTTTCCGCTCCAAAGGCAACTGCTTGGGCGGCTTCACTTCTAGTTTCAGTTCTATGTTCATAGTGCACGCTAACGACAGCAGGTGGCGCTAGTTTATTTATTTTCATTCTTTTTTTTTCTCTTCGCTTTTCTATATATGTGAATGTAAGTTGAATTCAACATGTGTGTGTGTGTGTGTCAGTGAGTGTTGCAGAACACACTGCTTTACTTGCCTTCTGTGCCATATTACGTCTGTCTTTCTGTCTGCCCTGGAGCTGGAGGTGAAGCTAGGACTGGAGCTGGAGCTTGTTGATGTTGTTGAACTCATTGCAAATAAATACGCTTTTTGAATGCGCATGTAAATGACTTCATAAGCATTTTATTACCACCAAGTTGTGTCTGTATGTGTGTGTGTGTGTTTGTGTGTGTGTGCCTGAGTCATACATAGAAGCATTGACTGCAAGTGTTGTGTTGAAATCAATTGGTCTCTTTCTTTGCGCAATCTTCCTCTCTCCCTCACTCTTGCTCTATCTTTCTGTATGAGATTCAAAGCGCTTGCGATGTTTTATAAAATTTCTCGTGACACGATTGAAGCTGTGTGCGTTTGCTCGTGCGTGTTGAAATCGTTAATACGATACGATTACTATGATGATGACTTACACAATACAAAAAGGAAAACCTGTAGAAACTTTAACCGACAATTCCAGGCTGATGCAGAAGACCTATAGAGAGAGATTGGGGGAGAGAGAGTAGAAAGCTCAAAGATAATTAAACAATCAAATTAAAATTTCTAGCATTATATAGGGCTTAAGAGATATAAACTAACAACAATAGAGAACTCAATTCAATTTATTTTTGAACTTTAAACTAGTTGCGTAATTGGAAAATCTTAAAGAAAACTTGAAATAAATCAAAAAACAACAACAACAAAAACAACATCTTCCTTTTGTCTGTCTTTGTATTGGTGTGTGTCTGTATCTGTATCTGTGTCTGTGTCTTATACAGACATTAAGCGTCGATAATGAGCGTCAAAGTCAAAAATTTTGTGAACATTGCCTGAGCGTTGAAAATGTTGTTTTAATTTTTAATGAGCGCCATTCCCGGAAGTCATGCATCATTAGTAGCAAATCCGGGAAGTACCAACTTCAATTTCAATATGCGTGTATCGAGGGGACAAGAGTTTCAATATTGCAATAGCACGTGCCTTCGTCCTGCACGTTTATTTATTGCCAAAGACAGTGAGCGAGAGGGAGATAAAGAGAGATAAAAGCAACGCACAACGAACAACAGACAACATACACATAAATTGAAAAAGGAATCACAATTAATGAGTTCGATGAATGCGCCATTGAGTGTCTGGCTGACTGGCATCCTTTGCATTGCCTGCTGCCTGTTGAAAGCAAAACGTATACAATATGCCCCGGCCCCTTTTACCATCCAACTACCCCACCTATCATTTCCTTTACCGTTTCCCATATCGAGTGCCTAGCATATGATTGCAAATGCCGCACATTAGCGGATATCAAGTGGGTGTTACTGAGTATTTGCCACCCAGCTCTTTATATATACATATATATATGTGTGTGTGCATATGCATGTTAGTGTGTATTGTGTGTGTGTATGTTTGTTGATATGATGTTGTGCACGAGTCCATGCCAAATTGAATTTCTAGCCTTTTAGATCTTTTGAAATGCCTTGTAATTGAGTCATTTCAATTCTGACTTTTCAATTTACGTAAAGCGCGTATCGGGGTATTCATTTATATGTATATATATATATATATATATATATCTGTATATGTTTGTATGTATGTATGTGTGCGATTTAATTTAAGTGATTGCTGTGACATCATCATTTCATTTACCAATTAAATTGCAACAAACAAGATAAGATTATAACTCATATGCTCCATAATTTTTATTCCTTTTCAGAACCATATGTGGTTGCCTGGAAACGTGGAATTGCCATATTAACCGCTGGATCCGTTAAGGTTACTCCTGATCCGCGTGTACGTTTGGTTAGCGGATTCAATTTGCAGATACGTGATGCAGTGCCACAGGATGCTGGCGATTATATATGCCAAATAGCCACTATGGAGCCACGTGAAATTACACATACCGTTGAGATATTGGGTAAGTAATAGACTTAAGTGAAAATTTTATATTTTATATGCTCTTCGCCTATTGTTATGCTAAAGACTTTTTTTTTATATGCGTCACCATATAGAAAATATTTGATATTAGCTGCGGCAGGATCATGGATTTTATATTATGTGGCAATTTATGCGGTTTTTCACAAATCACTTGGGGTCTATTGTTGACTGAGGGTACATCTTTTTTGGACACCTTAGAGTGGCTTAAATTAACATATCCTTAGATCCTTAGATGCTTAGATCCTTAACGCTTTATGCTGCTAGGCCACTCAAATATGCTAAGTAGCTAGCGAGGTGGCTAGGCGGCTAGGCGGCTAGGCGGCTAGGAGTGTGCTTGGGTTGGGTGTGTGGTTTGCTCCAGAAAGCGCTGCAATTTGGCAGCTTTATGGCCCACAGATTCAATAGGGCAATTTTCCGGACGGCGGAAAAATCAAAACTAATCTGCCCATGTGGCCTTTAAATTCAACCCAGACCCCACCATTGCTGCATTGCTTTACTCTATGGGACTACTCCTGGTGCTCTATTCACTCACTGGATGCAAATTGCTGACCCCTTGCCACACCCTCCAAGCCTCCTCATCAACCCATAACAGGACAGCAACAGCCCTTAACTACTTCCTTTCAACAACGCATTCTGCCTAACAAGCATTGCGTTGCTCTCTCGTTGTCTCTCCATCTCTCTTACTCTCTGACATCTTGTCGCTTTGGCTTTGTCTACATTCTCTCTCTTTTATGCCCAATTCTCTTGATTCCTTATACCTACATTGCCCGCTCTTGTCATTGCTTTTGCTTGTGCGTCTTCTAATCAGCAATGATGAATAATTTGCATATATTTCCCCCAATTACAATGTTGCCTTTTTATTTGCATACACTTGGCTAGCGGGACTTGTATATACATACATATACATACATATATATATATATATATATCTGCATTGTTAACACTTTTACCAAGTTTGCCACGAGTTTTCATCTATATATATATACATTTATACGTATGGGGGTGTGTGTGAGGCGCATGCAAATTGCGATACAATTCCCAAAATCTCCTAAGTGAAGTCGGCTCATCTCTCATCTCTGTGCCTTGTGCGTTGTGGGAGTGTTGTAGAGCGTTGTAGAATGTTGCTTCTCTTGTATGTTGTATGTTGGATAGAAATGATTGAAAATAGTTTCATTCATATCATATCCTTAAAGTTAACCTTAAGCATGTTAAACATACCTCATGCCTATAGACTTTAAAACCATTTTCCACTTTTGCTAGCCTATAAAAAATGTGTATTTATTTCGCAGTATGGCAACTTTTTTCATTTGTCACTGAAACTTGGTCCTGATACAGATTCTGCTGCTGATCCTGTATATATCTGTGTCTGTGTATGGGTGTGTGTGTGTGTGTGTGTGTGCGTGTGGCAATGGCGACGCCACAAACAAACATTAAACAATGACTGGTCTGGAAGCTATTGGCTGTTTTACTTGCTCTGGATATTGATGTGAATGAGTATGAGAATGTGGGTGCATTGGGTAAAAGGGGAAGTAGGAAATTGGGATGTGAACAGCGAGAAAAAATAAAAGTCGATTATTGAAAAGTTTTGTTTATTTTATGTGTTTATTATGCGCTCCGTTTGCCAAATAATGATCATGGCCAGAAATATTTCGTTTATTGAACTTTAGCAGCGCACGTAAATTGTTGGCGCTCCTCCTACAACTACAACTCTCTACTCCACACTCGCTCTCTCTCTCTCTCTCTCTCTTTCTCTCTCTTTATAAAGAACCCGAAAACTCAGCACCAAACTGCGGACCCTGGGTTTTTTTTTGGGTATGAGTCTGGGACCAATCTGGCATTGTTGTCAAAGGAGAAACAAGCAAAAATAATGCGCTGTCGAAGTTTTTATAGGCTCAACAGCAGACACCCAAACCAGGAAACCAGCAAACCAAAACCAGTATCCCTCCTATATATGTATATATATAGTCTCATACCAAGCAACATCATGTGCTTCGACATGGTCGAATATAAATTTCATAAAGTTTGGTCTTCTCTGGCATTTTGGCTCGCCAGCTTTTACGAGCGTAAATTACTTTCAGTTTGCCTCAACACTAAAGATGAAAAAATAATGTGCGCTTTGCCAAACTTTTGCACTTGTCCTGGCCAAAAAGGCAATGGGCAAATGGTGAATGGTGAATGGTGAATGGTGAATGGCAAAACTGGCGAATGGCGAATGTTAACAGTCATTGGGAATGGGCATAAGGCATTGCCGCAGCGTCAGGCAACGCGCACTTACAAAGACATTAGCCCAATGATGGCCAAAACTGGCCAAGTGGACCGGACCAACAATATATATATATATAATATAGATATATATATATGCAAGGTCGCCTTTAGACATGGCTCAAACTTTAGCAAGTTGACAAATCTTTTAAGACCAACTCCAAGCAAGTAGAATATGAAAATTCCTTTAAAAAAATTTATAAAAAATAGCTGCCAAAAGTTTTAACGATTTTGTTTTAATACTATATATAAGATATAGGAAATATATATATATATATATGCATAATGAAATCAATTAAAATGCATATTGCTTTTAACACTCTTCAGTTGTCTAACTTAACAAGGATATGCTGCAGGATAATGTTGCTTTTTGTCATACATTTCAAATTTAAAGCTTGCTTTTGCCAGTTGTTGTTGTTGTTGACATTATTCAAATTGCAAATTGCGTTTAATAAAACCAATTTCACAATGACATCTGCCAACCATCCAACATCCATTAGCCCCCCGCTCCAATGGAGCTCAATCGTCCATCCACTGTTGACCGCAACTGCAACCGCAATCGTACCGCAAAACATTAAGTTATGTGGCCGCCGTGTGGGCAGCCAATGTGGTTGTATTGCATACGGTTGGATATATTTTTATTATCATTGATTATCGGAGAAGAACACTTTAATTTAAAGCTATTTAAGTTGGCCTTAACCGCAAGCCATTATAAGCTGCTTTAAGCTGTGCAGCAAGCGTTCTAAGTTTGGGTTTCAATGTTGCAAGCTGCAACCTCAACGTATCTATTCAATTGGAAACCATAATTATCAAGCTTGTAGTAGGTGTATGGTAAGTAAAGCCACATACAGCTGTAAATTATATGGCCAATATGGCCAAAACAATTGCACGGAACTGCACATGCACACACACACATACACCAACACCAACACATACACAATCACATATAGAAGAAACAACAGGAAAGAGAGAGGTAAATGTAGAAGTTTGGTTATCCTTAAGGCAATCGGGTTGCATTTAATTATGTGCAATAGAAGCAGCAGCAGCAACAGCAAACAATAACAATAACAGCAACAACAACAGCAATAACAACAACACTTATTGTACATTAGCAATGAAGCATAGAAAGAGATAGAGTAAGAATGTATTAAACAGAGAGAGAGATAGACAAGTTGTGACACAATTTCATGTATGCCACAATATGCAATAAACAAATGTCCAGGCAATCCTTTGGTACAGTTGAAAAGAGCAAGCAAAGCAGTCGGGCAGCTAAGTTTCTAAGGATATTTGAGACAAATTACTAACACAATAGCACAAGCAAATTGCAAAGGATATACACGTATGTGTATGTATATATACATATATATATATATATGTACCAAACAGGATACTTACAGCGCAAGCGAACCGACAATTAAACTCAAGCAAAATACCAAAACACTTTCTGAGATGCCGTTTAAGTTTTAGCACTAGAAGTTTTTGGATTTAAATTACTTAACAGACAAGCAATGCAACTTATCCTTAGACTTACCCTCGTTGCCTCCTCTCTTCAGCCACATAACGTTTAGCATACAGAAAAAAAGTTACTTCTGCCACAAACTTGATGCATGCCCTGCAGTCCAATAGAACAACGAGCACGAGTATGCAACTTTAAAAAGCCACAAAACCAAACTCTGAAGTTTCAACTCAAGCCATATAGCAAAATAAGGCATATAATCAATATTTACTTACACACATGCATATGTTAGTGTATTAGTATGTATCTATCTATATATATATATATATATATATATATATATGTATAGTATGTGTGTGTGTGAATGTCGAATTGACCGAAGTAGCTTATGCATTTTGCAGCTGCGGATATTGTGGCTACTGCGGCAATTTTATGCCATGAAAGAGTTCGCTTATTAAAATTGTTGACTGACTGCTCAAATAACCACCCAAATGCTTATACTTACTAGTATAATCCACGCCCCCAACTATTTGCTGACAGCTGCCTATTTGGCGTGTCGCATAAGTCGTCATCTGCATGACATTACATGCCGCAATCCACGTATTACATGCCACATGCAATCATCTCTTTTATCGATTTGTAAAGTCGTCAAAATTCTCATAGTTATCATATACATGTATATACCTATAACATTATGAGGTATATTATGATCAAGATATACTCAATACTTGTTACGCAGTATTCACTACTCACCACTCACCATTCACTACTCACAACTCAGTAGTCGGTTGTCAGTACTCAGTGTAGTCGCAATTTATTGAATTCAATATGCGAGTCAATTCGTCGACGGCTGTCGGGTAAAAAGTCTCAGCAAAGCGTGAAATTATTGAAAATATTTCAAATAGAACCCTCTGGCTACAATACATACACATACATACAAATATATATGTGTGTGTATATATATAGAGATACAGTTATATCAGGCAGCGTCGTTTGGCTCTATGCTGAGCAAATAGACGACTTCATTGTAAGCTCTCAATGTCGTTTTTGGCTTACTTTGGCTATGAGCCACAGTTCCATGATTTATTATAGTCAAATGCAGATTTCCAGTCATATCATACTCTAAATATATATATACACATATACATACATATATATATATATGTGTGTGTGTGTATGTGTTATTTTGCATAACATATCTTAGTATATACATTCATTGGTTTCCCTTTGTCTCTCTGTGTTTTGCGTTATTTGTGCGCCCTCAGTGATCAATTGTAATTTTCTTTCAAATGCAAATACTTCTATACAATCATATATATACATATACATTCCGATATATATATATATATATATATATATATATATATTTGTTATATCCCATAAGTTTGGCCTTGGGGGATATATATGCTTGCAACGTATTTGTTTTGGCAAAAGCAAAAGCAAAAGCAAAAACAGAATCAATTGCATATAATATGACTCAGTTGTTGTTGATGTTTTGTTGTTAAAGTGTTGCCAGGATTTTGTAAATTGCATCACTCAAATGCATTTTTATAACAAAATAAATGCTTGTTCAAAAAGGATTCCAAATCTTTTATTTAAATGCGTTTTACCATTGAATTCAACTTCATTAAATTAAGCAAAACAACAGCAAAATAATTGCATCTAATGTGAAGAGCGAAAGGATATGCTGGCAATTCTTCTCGATATATATATATATAAATCAATCATATATATATAAAGCAGCTTAAATACTACACTTATACATAGCTTAATTCTTTCTGCAATAGCTCATATGCTTCTGTTCTATGCTGGGTATAGCAATCCCTAGACAAAGCCTTAGTTAGACTTGCCTCTGGTCAAAGCTTTGTCGCTTTACGAGCTTTTGCCTAAAATACAAAAAGGAACAGAATAAGCAAGAAAAACATAATAATATATGAGAAATGCCAATGAAAATAGAATGAGGGCGTGGTCCCTGGTCCTGGCACAGAGCAGACATTGTCGTAATTCTTGCCTTCAACAGCTGTAAAATAATTCGGCCGCAAATATAAATAAATTTGAGGGTCGAATTAAATAAAATTGCCTAATGCTATATACTGGACAGTCGGTACTCTCACTCTCAGTCTCAGCCTCACTCTACAGTTTTGGTCCTTATTTCAGTGTCTGTGGCTGTGTCCCATTTTAAAGTCTCATCTGTATGGTTATCCTTGGTATGAGATAAAGGGAGAGAGAGCGAGAGAGACAGTTTGCTTTTCATACGCGTAAATGCCATTTTGCACTCATTCAATTTGCATTTGTGCGCATATTTATTCAAATTGTTTAGCGTCCTTGGTGCTTGGTCCTTGATCCTTGTGCCAGGGCACAACTTTGCATATATATATATATATATTTTTTTTGAGTTCTTTTTTTTATTTTTATATTTTGTCTTCTGTTTGGTGTTTTTGAATGCTGCCTGGACGCTGGGCAGCCATTGTTTTTTAAAGCATTGTCTATAACTAGTGGCCAGTTCTAATGTGTTTTGTTACGTTTTGTTTATTTGATTGTATTTCTCGTTTACAGTGCCACCAAGGATTCATCACATTAGCACCGGAGGACATTTGCAAGTCAAAAAAGGTTCATCAGTGCGCATTGAGTGCTCGGCCTCTGGTAATCCAACGCCAAATGTGACTTGGAGCCGCAAAAATAATATTTTGCCCAATGGTAAGATTTTGCATAAATAGGCTAAAAGGATCCAACCAACAACAGTCAACTGGCCAACTGGCCAACTGGTAAACTGGCGACGAAACGCAAATTAAAAGCATAAAAAAATTAAACAGAATTGTTGAAAAGAAACAGAACAAATGGCATAAAAGTAAAGTAAAAGTATATGAATATAAAAAAAGAGAAATGCAGATGAAAAAAAAAAACTTTAAACAATTTCCATAAAAATGAAAAGTCAAAGAAATTATTTTGAGCGCAATTCCATCGTCCTTGCCGATGTACATTTTCGCGCCTCTCCTTTGTTATTAAATAAAATGTGCACCGAAGCAATCCCTGTGCCCTCTGGGCCAGTTGAAATTGTTTGCTTGACCGCTTGGATGGTCAGTTTGTAGGTTGGTCAGTTGGTTGGTTGGTTGGATGGAGCAGTTGAAAGGGGTGGGACAGAGCACACGTTGAGTCATTGTAATTGGCTCTGTCATTTCTTCGATGGGCACTTTTTATTGACTCACTTCTTGCTCATTTTGCTCTTATTACAGGAGAGGAGAAGCTACACTCGCATGTCCTTTCAATCGAAAATGTGGATCGTCATAAGGGTGGTGTCTACATATGTACCGCAAACAATGGTGTTGGACAGCCCGCATCCAGTCAGGTTGTGTTGCACGTCTTATGTGAGTATCATAACACTTAATATATATATATATATATGTATATATATATGTGTGTATACGTGTACATTGTATATGTAACGGAAACAAATTAATTTGAACTTTCAGTTGGCCCAGTTGCAGCCACAGCAATTGGTAGACACTTCAATTTATTTGAAAACTGATTTCAATGGTTATTGCCTTTTAATGCAACTTCAAGGCGATTTTAACTTGTCTAACTGTGTGTGTTTGTCTATATATAAACTTGGCATTTACAAACCCACACACACACATGCACACACATGCACACACATGCACATGAGCAATAATACCGCGTCCTGAGTGACTTACAGTTATAATGAAAGTTATTTAAAATTTATATGCAATTTCATTGTTAAAGGTTAACGCTATAATTTGCTGTATGAAAGCTAATTATAGAATTGTTGTCCTTAGCCAGGACCTCCAGCTATTATATTGCCTTTAAGCGCATTGATTATCTCTCTCTTACGTTTTCTCTTTCGTTTTTGCTTTATTCTTTTTCTGATTTTTATGTTTTTCTGTTTTGCTGCTTGGCTTTATTTATATCATGTTGTTTACTAATTTCTTAATATTCACAGACCCACCAGAAATCTCCGTGGAGCGTCCTGTTGTCTTCTCCGGGGAGGGGCATGAGGCAATGCTAGTCTGCATCGTGCATGGCGAAACACAGCCAGAGGTATGTTTTAATTAAATTTCGTGCATAAATTTTCATTTACTCGCTGACCCCTAAGCAGCCAGCATGAACATACCCATTAATATACATCCATTATGCGCTCCCACACAGCGCTATATACACACACACTTATATACATATACACACTTATACTTCTTTTTCATACAACAAGTAGCAATTTTACTTATCTCTGGTTAATGCATTTCAAATACCAATAAAAATATCCTTTAAATACTCAAAGCACTTTTAAAGCTACATCGAATATTCTACTGCAAAATGTTGATTCCGTTTTGGCCATCATGAATAATTAATATAAACTGTATACTTTTTGCCAAAGTATCTATCAGATACTTCAATCAGATACCAAAACCATTGCGCCAAAAGCTCCTTTATGCGACGGCCAACAGCTGGCAACACATTAATTAAAAGTCGACAAAGGCAAATTGAAGTTCAGAACAAAGCATAATTTTAATCAAACATTGACTGAGACACAATAGACCAACATAAAGGAATAAAGCAGAAAAAAAGGGAATGCACTAGACAAATTATAGCAAGGATATGCCTAAAAAGCATATCAGTTTGCCCGACTATAAATTACCCTAGAAAATAGATATATAATGTACGGATAACTGCTAGGAAGAATATTGTGTAGTTCAGACTAGACTATGCTTAGTTTGCCTTAGGCTCGTATCAGCTAAAAATGCAAATTAAATAAAATATGATTATTTAATTACATATGTATATATTATATATAAATATATATTTAAAGCTGTTTTATTAAAATATAATATATTTTATTATTAATATTCTATAATAAATTTTATTATTATTTAAAGTAAGAAAAATTTCTTTAGACAAAATAAATGGTAAAAATTATTCTAAAAAATTTAGGGATTATTTTGAACAAAATAAATAAGTCGAAAATTAAACTTTTTACTTGAGTTAATCAACTTATATTATAATATATTAAATGTATTATACATAAAAATCATCCGATTGGTATATGTACACATTTATATATATTTTATATGACAGATCTGTTTAGCTCAGCAAAACATGAAATCTGATTCAATGAAATTCGAATACTACTCTCTATATTCATATGTTTCGCTTACTTTTCATAAGTTCAAACTTATATAACCCATAAAATGTGTTGAATTTAAGTTAATTATAGTATTTTATTATATTTCTCTAGAGCTGCTGCCATTTTAAAGCTCTGCTACATTACATGTTTCATGGCAAAGGCATTATATCAAGGCAGTGTTAGTGTATGTTATAATAAAGAGACAAATATTTGTTTTAATTCTGCCTGCATATATATCTTATAGAGGGAGGCCGAGAGTATATATAATATGTTTGTGTATACCATATATATATTTTTTTATATTCTGTTTTTCGTCCTTTTTTTTAGGGCGATGGGCTGCGCGCCTTTGCCGACATTTAAATTAATACGCTTGGCTATAATTCAAAGTAAAATTGCGGAAGTTGCCAAAGCGGAAGTGTGAAGCGGCGAGCAGCCAAAATGGGAAAAAAAGCAAATGGCATAGAGCTGACAAAAAAAATATGTATATATATGTATATACGTATACACACACATACAGAGAGAGAGAGAGAGACACAAAGCCAAATAATGACTGGCGACCGCAAATGTCAATGCTTAAAATTATACAGCGTTGCTTCGGTTTGCTTGGACCTTTGAGTGGTCTGAGCTGTACATTGGACATTGAGTATTGGACAGTGGACAGTGGGTAGTAGACAGTGCATAGTGTATACTATATACTGTTAGTCCATGAACCCTTGGCACTGAGACCACCTACCATGAAGGCAGTACCAGTTCCACGAATTTTTGGGGCGTTGCATTACGTTTTTATGCTATTTAATTTTTCACATTTTTTCCTGGCACTTTGTGGTTGCAAAAAAAAAATATAGAGAAAAGAGTTGACTATTTTTAGCAGGAAAAGCTTCACATCTACTTGTTTCTCTTCACTTCTTCTACTTTTACTTGCCACAAGTTGCCGTTGGCATTGCCATTGCCATTACCAATGCTGCTGCTACTGTTGCAGCTATTGCTGTTGCTGTTGCTATTGCTATAGCCATTACTATTGCTGTTGGTGTTGCAGGCTCTTTGTTTGCTCTGTTGGACACATTTCATTATACGACAAGTTGCACGCCTTACGCCTGCTTTGCATTGTGGCATGCTACTAATGGGCGGATTGCTGACTTGGGCATGGCATTTGTAGTCTTTGAGTATGGCATTTCCGCATGCAATTTTTGCAACCAATCCCCCAACC
>JBAMBS010002107.1:0-57298 GCA_037044455.1 Zygothrica quintamaculata
TTGTAAAGCAATTTTTTATTAATCTCACTGTAATTAAAACCATAAAAGATTGTGCAAATTATATGGAAAACTATTCAACATAAATAAAAAAAAAAAAAAACAAATTATATATGTTTACAAAAAAAGAAAAAGAAAACAAACAAAATGAATTAATTAACAAACAAATATATAAATGTAAATTAATCAAAACATTGCGCCCAAAGAAAAAAAAAAACAAATAAATGTAAAAAAAATTATAATAGCAAACAATTCAATGCAAAATGCAATAAAATCAAAAATGCAGCAAATTATTGTTCAAACAGAAACAAAGAATATGAAAAACCAAAATATGAAAAACAGATGAAAATACTATTTAAAGGCATTGTTGCTATCCAGCTTTATACTTAGCTCACTTTTGCAGCCCCGACCACTAGTACTTTACATAATATGTACCATACTACGACTATGCTAGCAATAAACCCTTATTAAAATAACAAAAAAAAAAACTAAATATAATTAAATGGTTTTAGAATTAACCGATTTAGATGAATGAAATGCACGCATAGCAAATGATCAAAATATATATATAAAAAAAAAACCTCCAATCTTTAAGCGCAAATCTGAATCGCAACAAAATCAAATTTTTGTGAAAAGAGTTAAGTGAATCAAAGTTTAAATATATATTTTGAAGCCCCTGTGCCGCCCTTCCTAGAACTAAGTCGCTTGCGACAACCCGTTAATATACAGAAAAACATATTAATATTATATTAAAAAATATATTTATATGTACATGTATGTATATATATATATATATATATATATGTATATGTATATATACCCTAAAAGAGCTACGTTCAAATGCAATGTGAAGATTACAGTTTGAAATATTTAACAAAACCAAAAAAATACATAAAAAAATAATGATGAAAATAAACTAAAGTAAAACATTACTTGTGTGTCTTTTTTAATTTTTTAACACATTTTTTTTATTGTTTATTTTGCAACTAAATGCTACTGCTTAAAAAAATTGCTTACTTATTAGTTTTGTATCAATTTATATAAAATAATGAATTAGTATCTAGCGTTTTGGAAGTCATTCCTCACAGGCGCCTTCACCATTTTCGTCATTGTCATAATCACCTGCGTTCTCAGTACTTTCTGCCTCTTCATTGTCATTTCCCTGTTGATCCCACCAGGAGAGCACGCCTAGCCCGGATTCGTTAATTGCGCCCTAAAGTACAATATTAAATCGTGCTGGTGAATAACATAATTAAACTTACAATAAGTTTATATGGAGCTTTCACTTCCTGTGTTGCAACTGCAGCTGCAACTGCAGCTGCAGCTGCAGCTGTAGCCGCTGCTGAAGTGCTGGCATTTTGTGACGTTTGTCCCTCTGCCTTAGGTGGTCCAATCGGTGATGTCTCTTCGAATATCTCACGTGTTACGCGAAACTTTATAGGTTCACCGATATCCATAAACAGATCATGAGCACCGCCATCCTCTAACGGGTACTCCCAAACCCAAGCCTGTTCAGCCTCATCATAACGTGATGGATGCTGTAGAGCTGCATGTGGTATAAGTATGTCGTCAAAGAAACCTAATGTCACATGCACTCCCTCACGGCTACAGTTACGTATTTTACCCGTCATAACAGTGCCAATCGTAGGCCTGAAAACGACATAACGAAACAAAACCTCTGTGTGCGAGGCTCCATCGCCGGGTAAAATAATTGAATCATTTAAAGCGACAATTTCCTTCAGTGCTATACAAAGTCCAACATTCAACAATACCTGTAATATTTACTTTAAAATTTAATTCAATAATGTAAAATTTAACATAAAACATTACCTTGTTAGCCAATTTGCGGTCAATTTCCTCGCGAACGGCATCGATAAGTTTTGTATTAAATTGGTCTGGCGGAATGCGGATAGTATCTTTTAGCTCTGATAACACAAACATATTTTAAAAAACATTTATTGTTAAAATAAATATGTTAACTATGAAAACCGCAAATTAAATTCTTATTTACAGTAGCTACTGTTTATACTTCAAACCAATGTGACTTATTGATGCATTAATCGACTATTATCGATAGTTTTATAGTTCATCAAATAAAAATATCAAAACAATGTCAAATTAAAAAAAATATGTCATAAAATGCATTTTAAAACTAAAATTAAACGTAAAATTTAATCTATAAATTCAATTGCAATATTTTTAATTCTTTTCGATAATTCTTTTTATAAAATACCAAAATATACTCATAATTATACCAAAACAAAGTAGCCGTGTTATGTTAAATGAAATGTACAACAGCTGTTCATAAATTGTAACACGTGCAAGCTTATTGCATTTCACCATTATTTGAATACAGTTAAAGCTTTGAAAGCTAGATGCTCTAATATAAATAAGCATTCCTGTAATATTATTGCAATAAGTTAATAAATATCATCAGCAATTATTAAAGGTTTATTTATGTTTGTGTATATTTAAAAAAAGAAATGGATGACGAACATAAATATAGCGATGCGGAGGAGGATGACGAAGTCTTAAAAAATGTAAGTTGAGCTTAAATTATTTTAAAATATTATATTTTATAGTTAACTAACATAATTTACAGTCAGAATGGATAGAGGACTTTAAATCTTTAACAGTCAAGCATGAAATATTTAAAGGTATTCAACTAAATGAAAAGGAATCTAGTGATGATCTTTGTCAACAAGTAATCGAAGGAAACGAAGCCGAAGAGGATGACTTTGAAGATGAATATGAAGATGATTATGATGTTGGAGATAGTTATGATGCCTATGAGGAATCCTATAGTGGTTTTAATAAGCACAACGCACAGCCACAACTTACAGTTTCTGGTGGCCGGAGTGGGGGTACAGGTTCTGGCCAAACAGCTGCCGGAACGCAGCGAGTTAGCAGTTATCAGCCAAACGAGAAACTGCTACGTCGCTACTCAGCCCGCATCAACGTAGAGAAATACGATCCGAATGCTAATATGAGCGCACAGGCTGCTAACAAGTTGGTTAACTTTGATAGAAAACAGGAGATAGAGCGGACCCGCGTACGTGACAAACAAGATCGTGCCACAGCAGAACAAGTTATGGATCCTCGCACACGCATGATACTCTTTAAGCTTCTCAACCGTGGACTTATTCAAGAGATAAACGGCTGTATTTCTACTGGCAAAGAGGCAAACGTATACCATGCAGTGTCCAAAAACAGTGCTGAAGAGTTTGCCATAAAAATTTACAAAACATCCATTCTGGTATTTAAAGATCGTGATAAATATGTTTCGGGCGAATTTCGTTTCCGTCATGGCTACTGCAAACACAATCCACGAAAGATGGTGCGTACTTGGGCTGAGAAGGAGATGCGTAACTATTTGAGAATGCGTAACGCTGGTGTTCCTGTTCCAGAGCCTATTTTACTGCGTTCCCATGTACTGGTCATGAGATTCTGCGGTGTTAATGGGTGGCCGTCGCCGAAATTAAAAGATGTGGATATTAGCACTTCTAAGGCTCGTGAGTTGTATCGTGATTGCGTGGTCATCATGTGGCGCATTTATAATCAGTGCCGTTTAGTACACGCTGATCTATCTGAGTTCAATATTTTGTTTCAAGATGGGCAATTAGTTATTATAGATGTCAGTCAAGCGGTTGAGCACGACCATCCGCATGCTTTCGATTTTTTGCGTAAGGATTGCACCAATATATCCGAATTCTTTCGAAAGAAGTCAGTAGCTACCATGACCGTCAAGGAGCTATTTGACTTTATAACAGATCAAACTATTACCGAGCAAAATATGGAGGAGTGCTTGGAGCGAATTTCAGAGCGCATAAAGGATCGTGATTTCGATGCCATCACTGCGCAGGAAAAGATTGATGAGGCTGTTTGGCAAAATACCTACATTCCCAAACGCTTAGACGAGGTAAATGTTGTGGAAATTGTGTTAATTATTTGTTTTCAATTAATATTGTAACACTTATTCTTTAGGTGCCTCATTTTGAACGCGATGTGACTAAAGCAAAACAAGGAGTTCAGCAAAATCTTATTTATGGTAAAATCACAGGTCTTACATCAGCACTAGACGTGCAAAAACAACCTGAAATTTTGGATGAAGATCAGAAAAGTGCCGAAAGTGATGAGGATTTAAGTGATAATGAAAGCGAATGTTCACATGACGACGATGGTACGCCAAAGTTTAAGAACTCCGCAAGGCCACGAGATGAGTCACCAGATAGTAAAAAGGCACGTAAAAAAGCCGTAAAAGACGCTAAAGCTGAGCAACGAAAGGTCAAGGTAAAAAAGCATGTAAAAAAACGCAAGGAAAAAATCGGCAATATGAAAAAATAATTATAGTTAATTTAATCATATTTTTTTTTGTTCTCTACTCCAACAAATAGAAAACATTTAATATGTGTAATATGTTTTTATTTTAGCTTATCAATTATACAATTAGTATAACAATTGCTACTAAAAAAGAAATATAAGTTTATATTAAATTTTAATACCGAATAAAAAAAAATTGTAAATCAACTTTAAGCGAAACAGTAAAAGAGAAATTATTTTAATTTTACTTATAACAGATATCAAAATTAGAAATTAATGAATAGTAATATTCTTTTTATATAATCTACAAGAACTTCCTACTACCACTTTATCCAACTAAGTCGTTAGTTCTATTGTAATATATGTTACACGGTCGAAACACATACTATTTAAATAATTATCGATAGGTTTATTTTCGCTAACCATCGTGAGTATTAGCCTCTCTCAATGGAGAGTGAGGTAGCATTTTACAATGACAAATATGTCATTGGTATTTACAATTGAAACAACTTTGGCGTAAGCGGCAACCCTACGCACATGCAATTCTTGAATTCGTGTATTTGTGTTGTAACGGAAGTGCCATCAACTAAAAATTAGAGAAATGATTTGGGAAAGCTAGAAATCCAGGTAAATTGCAAATGTTGTGTTGTGTTTTATAGCAACTGACAATTTTATAGCCTTGCATTTAGCGCAAAATGTCACATAGTCTTACAGATAATACCAGAAGAGTTATCGCTACCGATATCTCCACCGATTTGGATACCGCAGGAACGCCGCCTCAGCTTTCAAAAGTTGGTTTGCAACGTGCACATAAAAATACGATTAAAATGTCCGATTCCAATGATTTGCAGCGTTCACCTAGATCGCAGAGTGTTGAAAAGGACAAAGACGAGGATGGAGAACTGTTTGTCAAACTGCCAAAATTTAGTAAGCGGTTGCGTAACAAAACCTCAGATTCAGAAAGTAGTGTGAAGAATACTGACAATAACAACAAAGAACTTGAACCAGCAAGTAATAAACTTTACAAATGCCTTAAACAACCGAAATGCCAGCGTTGGATCTGGTGCGAGTTTATCGAATCCTTTCTGGACAAAGTGATACTGGCTAGTGCCTATGATATGGATAGTTTTATGCACAGTCGCTTTACACCGCTTCACACGAGGCAACTCCCACGCCGCTCATGGCAATTTATTCGTCGGAACATGGGCAAAGCACGGCGCTTCTCTTCAGCATTTATAGCTGCAGAACGTGTTGAATTAGAGCGTTTTCGCCGAATTTTGCGACTGTTACAGCAGCGTAAGCTCGACTTAAAGCAAGAAGGTAGTTCGTTGGACCTTTTGCCAAAACTTATACCTATGCCGCTAGCTGTCACAACCAAGGTGATTAGTTTTCTTGGAGCTCCACTCTGGATGCTGTGTAAAGGGCGCATCGTTGGGTACGAACCAAGAGACAGTAGCTACTCAGTCAAATTTAACATTGCGGGCAAGCACACCGTTCTTAATATGCGAGACTGCTTCCTCCATTCTCTCCAAAAGTGCAAAAATGTACCGCTATCAAGCATTTTGGAGGAAAACGATCATAAAGAGATGTACGGATCAGAGGAAGGCACTGATGGCGAAGGACCGAGTACGCTTCTAGATGCGCTTATACAGCTGCAGAAGCTGTTGGCTCTTAAACGCCAGACTATTAACAACATGGCACGCATGAACGAGGATCTGGAAATTACTGTCATTCATATACCCGTCCGACGCGAAACAAAACGTGAGAAGGTGCAACGTGAAAAGCTTCACCGGGAGAAGCTACAAAGCCGGTGTGCAACTAATATGTTAACGCTGCATCGTGTTAATGCAGATATTATAGAACCCCTGCGTGTCGCACATAGTCATTTAAGGGACTATGAGGCAGATGCTCAGCAGCACAACAACATTCCACGGAATAAGCTTTATGAGAAGTGTAGAATACTAGCTGAACTTGACATGAAAACTATGACAAGAAGTGTTCGTTGCGACCCGACACGCGAGCTTATCCTTCGTTTACATACATTACTCTATTTGTGTGGCGAACTGAATATTGATAACGAAGTGAAGGTAGATTCGGTAATGGAAGACTTTGTTACCCATATGCTAGTAGACTTGCCATCACAGTTAAGTGTTGATTTTGGTCAAGTGATTGAGTTTTTCCAGCAATTGCGGGAGCTAATTATTGTTGTGTGCAAAAAAGAGTTAGACAGCTATCAACGCGTAGTTAATGTTCAACAATGGGATACAGTGCCATGCAGTATAGTAATTAACGAGGAGCCCCTTATAGAAATCGATACCAGAGTTTTATATGAAAGCCAAGAATGACAATCAAATGAGAGTACCTTTAATCTTTTTGCCTAACTTAAAGCGATTATAGGGTATATTATATGAAACTCCTACAACTTCTTCTGTGGAGTAATTTATAAAACTAAGCCAAATATGTTTAGCGAATGTATAAGATATTTGGCAGAAGGGTATTCGTGGTGCTATAGGTGACCTAATACCTTTTTTTTTTTGTAAATATCCAAAGATTATAGGTCATGCATTATGCTCATACGACAGAAATAAATATGAAAATAGTTTAGCCTTAGAATTAACCTTAGCTTTTACAACTTGCAGCAGGTTTTTTTTTGTTTTTTGTTATAATTAATTTGTGCATATTTAGTTATCTTTAACGTTTAATTAAAAAACAACAAAATCTGTACAATTTAAAAATAACATGTAAACAACATATAAAAATTAAGTATTTCTTATAATTTTTACTCTTTTCGCTATCTTATCTTGTCGATATCTTCTAATGCTGTTTTTTACTGTATGCAGATTTATTAATTATGTGTATGGAAAGGTTTATAGAAATTTAATTTGCGTTAAACTTTTTGTAGAGTGTACGTGTTAGCAGGATATGGCATCGATAAGCAAAACATTTTTAAAAGAATTTATAATTGTGTTTGGGAGACGCCTGTCAATATGGAAAACAAAAAGTTATAAATTTAAAAATATTATTATTTATAAAATAAATAGATTTAGAATATACTTCTCTTTGCCTTTTCCCCTATTTTCATCTTCACTTCTTAACGATTAACTTCTTTATTCAGCTTTATGAGAAGCGTAGAACTGTGATCTGAAGGCGGTACTCAAAGTACGCGTAATGTGGTAGCGGCCTCAAGGGAGCTTACTTTTTAGGTTTATGACATTTATACTTATAAAGAATATAAATAAATATATCTCGTTTTGTTTTTAATTTGTAAATAATATAATTTTTTCTCTTATATATATATATTGTTTTTGTCACATTTACCAAAGATCTTAACTAAAATATGTTTACAAATTTAACGTTAAAAAACGCACAGATATTTTCTATTAATATTAGTGTAAATCTATATATAATTGTGATTGATATGCCTACGTAATGTATGCTATATACACATATATTTACAATCTAAGGGGATTACTAAGCACCAACTTTTCTTACATTTTTTACAAAAGGCAATCAATTCTGCACATAACGTTTAAAAGTAAATATATAAAAAAAAAAAAAAATTTATATACTTAATAGTATGTATACCAGTAAGGTACATACAAACACATAGTTGGATATACATACTTGAGTTATAAAATCAAATCACAGCATAGACTTTTGCTAAAACTATACCAGATTCCATTACACTGAATCTCTCAAGTGTAACAGCGCTTGCGCAAGCTGAGGTACATGATCACCCGAAAGAATATCATAAGCATTGCGAGTAGTGCGAACTGATGCAGTATTGATACCTTGTCGACGTCTAAAAATTTTAGAAGTACCCGTGGGTCACTAAAGTGACAATAAATTTCATCGCAATCCAGTTCTTCACGTTGAAAGCCAAATACAGCAAGAATTAACGCTACAACTCCTACACGCACATAACTGAACTTCATCAAAAGATTCATTCCTCCAGTGATTTGAGGTGCAAAATCAAATCCATAAACGGCAAGACCCATTAGAGGAGCTATGATCATAGGACCAACAACACTACCATTCTGCAAATAAAAAAGTAAGATATAATATAATATATTAAATTTCATATTTATCCAACTGTAAAAAGCAGCCAACAGAAGCAGCTCAAAATTGCGTTAATCACGTAACTGTTAAGATTTTTGTTATCTGCTTAAAAGTATGCTTTAATTTTTTGTTTATTAAAATATTTTTTTTTATTATTTTTATTGGAACGCTGGCTAACCATTAAGGTGTTAATAATAATAATAATAACAAAAAGGAAAAATTAAATTAGCCTCCTATTAAGCATACGGCTTATTAAATTCATAGTTATACTTACTGTTATGCTGAATGTAGCACCAATAGCAAGACCCATTCCCTCAGCAACCAGAGAAATCATAAGACCGACAGCTACAAATATGCAGAATCGCCACATTTGTTCCGGCAGACCGGACATCCAGTAAGTCATTGCCATAAACGTAAGATTAAGAAGTACTTGTAACGGAAGTCGTGATATGGTCAACGCCATATAATAAGGCATCAGTGTGTACCAACGATTAAAAGTTTCTTTTTTAACCACCTTGACATCAGCAGGATCTAAAAATTACGTAAATGTTTTTAATATACATTTGATATAGATATGAGCAAACACACTTACAGCTAAGAATGGGCACCATCACTTGGGTGTAGACGATCATAAGCACAGCGCCAATACAGAACTTAAGGTGATCAAACATACGCGCACCCTGATTACCCAGCTGAAAGAATATAAGACCAAAGAATAGGCCACATAGCGTATGGTGAAGTAATTGTATAGCCAATGCCAAACGGGCGCGCATTGTACGTAACAGCATAATGCGCATCAGCACCAGAAATTGTCGTAAACCAGAAATCTCTCTACGATCCCGGTGCAGGCGCTGCGAAAAAGCTTTCATCTGTTCCAATAAAGCACCCGCAGCGCCCTTAAACGTTCCATCTGAGGAAGCGGCGCTTCCAGCGAAAAATGAAGGCAGAAACTGACGTTTCGGCTGCTCCACAAATAGCGTCGTAATAGCTTGCTGCGGCTCCAGCGTGCTAACAAAATCTGGTTGCTTGATTCGATAAGTCAGCTTGCCATTATCCGTTAGCTCACTGAGCAGCGGCACCAGTTGCCCATCCTCAGCATCAATGACCTCAATAACTGTACATTAAAGTATAAAAGGTTATATCTTAGCGACATATTTCTTAAAAGGAGATCAATTTATTTTCTATAAAGTTTTGTATTATATATATATATATATATATTATATATGTAATTCGAATGCATAATATTATATTCGTAATTTAAGGAATAGCTGACCGGAATACTTTATATATAAGGCCTCGGCCTAGAACAACAAATTTATTTTCCATAAATATTTGCTTTCCAATATTTATCAGGTTAGTTTAGTTCGTCGGAAAAGTTCGTTTGTATAAAGCAATAAATTAAATAAATAAATCTGTTCAATGTATTGTATGAATATGCGATGTCAACAATACGTATGAGTAATAAGTTAAAATAGCCTCGAAAAGTGTTGAAAGAATTAACATTTCTATATGAACAGTTAACAGGAAGAGCAATATTTTTACTTCCGAAGAAAGTTTTAAATTTAAATTTATGCATTTACTTACTGTAGTCAGACGGACTGTAGTGACGCGGGCAATCGAGTTGTGCTAATCTCAGAAAGGGTATTGTAGCCTGTGGACTACCCTGATAGACACACTGACCCTTAGCCAAAACATAAATTTTATCAAAATAGTTGTAGATTGTTGCTGACGGTTGATGTATAGTGCAAACAATTGTACGTCCTTGACGTGCCAGATCACTGAGCAGGCGTATGCACTGGGCAGCAGTTACCTCATCCAGGCCACTGGTGGGTTCATCAAGAAAAAATATATTTGGATTATCAACCAGTTCGAGTGCAATAGATAATCTTTTGCGTTCTCCTCCGCTTAGCTTATCAGCTGTGACATTGCGTCGATGATTGAGATTAAGATTTTTCAGTATGTCTGTAAGCAGATCATCCTTTTTGCGGCGATGTTTAAGCTTTAAGTCACAGGACATATTCATCAATTCCTCGACAGTGAGCAGCGTCTGATGATGATCGTCCTGTGTTATATAACAGGCATTGTCTCGTCGTATCTTTATACTACCCTTAACTCCAGTTGTTCTGCAAATTAAAACAATATTTCATAGAATGTCTTATTAATGCAAATGCTTTTTGCACCTCTTAAAATAATCCATTTATATATCATTTAACCTTCAAGTTGGTTTGACATTGTATTCATGTTCAATGCTATTTGTTGAACTCAGTTTGAACTCTAAATTGGATGATTTAAACATGACTAAGCTAATTAATTATAATATGAATTCTAAAGATTATACATAAATCGATACTACTGCGAATCTATATATATATATATTTATATATTTATTTTTTTTATGGATTTGTTCACATTTTTTAAGATTTTTGTGGTTTCTTTTGGAAAATTTTGAATTTATTTATTATTTATTTTTCACTTTTTGCGTTTTTTTTTTTAGAATTAATTTTGACTGTGATTTTTTGTTGATGGTTTGGTAAAGCTTTCAAATCTGATAGAATTAAATAAATCTAGAACCGGTTAATAAAACAACAACTTTTTATATATATTTATACATGTTCCAGAAGTCTATATGGTATCGTATTTGTCATATATATTTTGCATGTATCTTGAAATTTACTTTACCTGAAACCCGAAATCGCATTCAGTAAACTGCTTTTTCCGGCCCCTGAGGGGCCCATTATAGCCGATAGTTGACCATTACGGAAACTGCCGCTAACGCCTTTTAAAATTCGTCGCTGTCCAGTTACTCGAACTAAAAAAAAAAACATAAAAAATAAAAAACCAATACCAACATAAACATTTTAATTTGTATTTATATATAAATATTAAAAAATAATTATATACCTATAAATAAATATAGTTATATATGTTTATTTATAAAATTTTAGTTATAAAGAGTTTAAAATGCTATAATTCATAAGAATTGAAAATAAAGATAAAAATATATATAAATATTAAAAAAAAATTATATACCTATAAATAAATATAGTTATATATGTTTATTTATAAAATTTTAGTTATAAAGAGTTTAAAATGCTATAATTCATAAGAATTGAAAATAAAGATAAAAATATATATAAATATTAAAAAAAAATTATATACCTATAAATAAATATAGTTATATATGTTTATTTATAAAATTTTAGTTATAAAGAGTTTAAAATGCTATAAATCATAATAATTGAAAATAAAGATAAAAATAGACTCTGCTTACAAAATATCTTTTATATAAAAATTTAAAAGTCACCAATGACGACGCAATTTATAAAAATATTTTGCCAATTTATAAATATGACTAGAAATAAAACATAATAATATTTTTATTTATACATATAGTTTTCTTTCTTCTCTTCTGTTCTAAAATGACGAAGTTTATGTACCCTACCAAAAGCTAAATATAAATAAATAAGCTGGTGTTAAGTTAAGCTATGCTATTGATTTAATTGCTTGTAAAATCATTCAGCAAAAAAAATAAATGTTTAAACTTGTTTATTCATGCTTCTTCTTGCATACTTGCTGTGTGTTACTTTCTGACCTACCCAACTTTATTACGATAAAGTCATTAAATTAGGTTGTAATCCTAAAACGAGTGCCGTTAAAGCTTAATTACTCTACAGCAGCAACAACAACAACTATAACTACAACTACAACAAAATATATGTGTTTATATATATATATATATATATATGTATATCGCACAAGTTCACTGTCAAGTGTAGATCAGTTATCGTAATTATAACATGACTTGCACTTTTTTTGGAGAAGATGCTAAGCTCATGTTTCTTTTTTTAAATTTTATTTTTTTTATGGTATTTGGCTAGTCATTTAAATGAAGCGTGAATTCAAATAATAAATAATTCTGATTGATTGTTATAGACAAGTTTTGTCTTTAAAGTGGTAAACAAGTTCTTATACCCACATACATATATATATATATATCTATAATTATATGTATATATATATATATATACAGTCACATATTTATCTATAGATAGCTATATTTAATTAAATTCTATATTTTTTTGTTTAAAAAAAAGTTTTTGTGTTGTTTTCTTTTTGGCTAATTAGAAGTTAAACATCATTAGTTATATGCATGTACATCTTTTATATATACAACAATGGATCATGGCAAAGCCTTTACAATATATAGCTTAAATTAGGAAGTTTTAAGTATCATTATACAGAAACTATACTAAAAATTATTATTCATATTAAAGAAATTATTTACATAATATGTATGGTATATGTATAAAATATACTTAATACAGATCAGTTGGATAATTTGATCAACTAACTGCACAATAATTTAAATTCGAACCAGCTTTTCTCTATGACTTATAGATCTGTGGGAGCACCTTTAGAATACCCATGATAATTGATACCAAAGTCATAAGATTGCTTGGTTAGAAATATCCAGGAAAAACACAATATATATTCCAAGCCATGGTTTAAGTGCTTCCAATTTGATATAAGCAACTGTCTAAACTATTTCAATTTGAATAAGATAGATCAATTTAGGATAGATTGATTTTATATTATTTAAGTTTTAGCCAGAATGAAAAAAGACTTGCCAAAAAAACTAGATATTGTATGTACTTTAGGTATTGGCGTGTAATAAAAATAAAACGGGGGCAAAGCCACACGCAAATGTATAATTAATAAATAATAATAAATAAGGAATATTACCAAAACAAAAGCAATGACATTAGCTTAAAGTTTTGATTGGCAGACAGTTTGAATGTGTGAGCATCGTGTAAATGGTAAGTCAATAATCAATGAATAGAATCAACCTAAAATATTTCAAAAGGAAAAGTGATAATTTGATATTCTGTATATTACTCTAATATATGTATTTATTTTGAGTCACGTGTTGCAAAAAAACAAATGAATTAATATTAAGAAGGAAAAAAATGCAAAAATATAATTATGTCAATGTCGAAACGGTGTTATCAATAGCCTTAAACATTGTCTGATGAGATGTGAATACAATGTGAATAAAATAAAAATTATGCTAGTAGGTTACAGTTTTTATAATAATAATCTTATCTCTATCAGAGTCCCCCCTATTTGTAATAATATATATACATATATATATTATTCACTGTAAAAAAAAAATAATCAAATAATTAGACGTTATACTCATCATATTTTATATATATGTCGTATATACTTAAGGAAACAAAATTATTACAAGTTTGTTAATGAGTTTTGCATTTAACCAATAAAGCTTAAACTTAATGATTATCAAGTTTAAAAAACGCAGAGACTCTAAATAACTGGAAATGAATATATATATATATATATATATATATTGCATTTAGATAAGGTTAAGCAAATGTCAATTGTATATATCAATTACTGTGCAGCAAAAAGGGAATCAAGGAAAAATTTAATTGAATGATCCAAACACATAATCTGACCCTGACTACTCTCCGATTAGACATTGGCAACAGCATTGAAACTGCACAACTGATTCGTCTATAGTCTATAGTCTAGACTGACTTTAACATAATCTAGAAATTAGCTATCAAATCAATATGTACCTTGAACCTCGCCTTAGCTTATACATCTATACATATATATGTATAAGTATATAAAATCAGATAGGAATGAACTAGGAATATATATATATATATGTATTTATATCAAGTTTCTTGGGCTTCATATCTACAAGCATAATTATGTGACTAATCCACAACTTATAAATTATTCATGAATTCTTGATTGTTTTTGACAATAATTTGTTTCTATCTAAAATATTTCTTTTTAAAATAAGAATTTAAAGATTGTTGCGCACATTGAAAGGTTTATTCTATATGCTATATAGATCTGATGCCAAATTCCAGACCTGTTTAAAGTTTAAGAAATAATATTGTAAACAAACTAAGTTTACAGCTTTTATGTTGCGTAATTTAACTTGAGCTAAGATCGCTGTCTTAAATCAATTTTCATCATTCCAAAAATACATTTGAAAGGGTATAAAAGGAAACGGGGTATCAAATAATGGAACCCATGCGAATTACTCTTTGTTTTTACTACTATAGGATTCCATATGGAATACAAAAAATATGATTAGACCACCCACGTCATTTGGTTGGTAAATTGAAATTCCTTTCAGATATGGTTTGAGGGTATCTAATAGTGAAACCCATTTGTGTGAAGCATATTTACTACTCTATCGACTCGTTTCTGTTTTCATATCAAATACCAAAAATACAATTCATATGGACCACCCACGTAATGTGTTGGTAAATTGAAATTCAAAGTGCAAAATGCAAAAAGTTTGTATCGTCTTCATACTCATATTCGTACTCGTATTTATATTTGTAGACATAAATCTAAGAAGAAGAAGAAGGGAAGAAGGTCAAAGACAACATAAAGCTCAAAGTATAGTAAATCATGGTAGCAATATTTGCCGTTTATAGACCAGTGGCCAAGTGTACATATCAATTAGCCTGTTGATTGTTGGTTAAATAAAAATAAAAATAAAAAAACAAAAAAAAACTTTTGTTTAAGTTTGTTCAACAAATGCTGCGAAATTCTTAAGTTATTTGTTTTTTTTGTTTTTATTCTTTTTATGTTTTTTTTTTCTTATTTCACCAAGATTTGTGTCTGCAAATATTTCGGAACTTTGTGATCTTAACTTTGGCGCCACATAATAAACTTTACCCTCAAACAAAGTAAAGAAAACAGAGAGAATATATATATAAAATATAAATAAAAAACAATAGCTTCTATTCCTACTTCAAAATGTTCAAGCAACGAATAAAATAAAAGGCATAATAGAGAAAAAAAAATGAAAATAAAACATAACGAAGATGCTTTATAAGGAAATGCAAAACTTACATCATAAATAGAGCGATTGAACAGAAGTTACTTAGATAAAACAGAAAACTCACCAAAGCAACAAAACAAATTAAAAAAAAAAAAACTTACAACATTGATTTGATTACTTAATTTACATTTACATTTTTATATTTTGTGTTTTTTTTATGCATTTAAAATTTATTATTTAAAAAAAAAAAACTAGTAAAACTAACATACAAAACTGATTTAATTTAATGGGAATTTATTATAAAATTTAATAAAAGTAACTGAAATTTTCTATACTATAAAATATATATATTACTATTTATTAAAATAAACTTTTACCTAAATAAGCTAAAAGCTAAAGATAGATTAGAAATTATAGATCTATATTTTCTAATCTATATGCAGAATTGGTGCAAAAGGTTACCAGAAATTTAAAAAAAAAACAACAAATTTCTTCTAGTATAAAATTATATATAAATGATACACTTATATGTAATGATAGTCTGCTTTCTTTACTAAAGTAGTTATAAGTAATAATTATAGTATAACCTACCCATAAACTGGTACTTATTTATGAGTGTGTACTGTATCAGCTTTTAATATATACTTTAGTTATAGCATTTTATATATGTATTATTATCGAACTATTATCTGTTATCAAAGTTGGTATAATATCACTGTAATAGCAAACAATGTTTGTAAGTTGTAATTAATGCAAACCCTTAATTACATAATAAAATTGTACTTTGGATAGCTTCAGTTCAAATTGAAATATATATAAAATAATTTGTTGCATGATTAGAATGCAGTAGCAATCCGACATGCCCCAACCTTGGGCTTAGACAATTTGTTTGAAGTTGTCAAAGATTGATACGTAACTAAAAGCAAATTAAATATAGAAATCTACCAAAACACTTAGATATGATTAAAAACACGTATCTATACTATAACTGTATACATCAAACACGATTTGATTAGGCTTAATGAATTCATATTACTTTGGAATTTTATACAGCACTTGCATTATTTTCACTTTAATAAATATTAATAATACTGAAAAAAAAACAATTATTCTTTAAGTATTATATATAAATATTTAAGTGTTTTACAATTATAAATTATAATATATTAATTACATACAATACTTAAAATTTTCCAACTATTTTTTTTTTCTTTTTACAGTTAATTATATGATAGATTCATTTCAAATTTAAAGCTGATTCACGTTTTTAATTTGATGACAACTACTTCAACTTAAACCTATAATTAACGGATTCATATTGTATAAATAAATATATTTATACTATTTTATCGAGCTATACTCTAAAGCTTACATCAAGTAAGAAACAATTTCCCCTTTATCTGCTTGCCTTAGATATGAAATTATTGACTCAGTTTGGGCTTAAAGATTATATATTTTTTTTTGTCCTCAATTGATGAATTTGTTGCTTGTTTCCTGTTTGTCTATAAAATTGTTAACTTAAACATAAATATAAAATACATTATCCGATCCATAAGAGATATGCAGTAACTTTACAATCTTTCTAATATCAAAATTTTTTAAGTATTAAGTTATTTGATCCTTAGTAAAGTTAAATTGATAGCTTTCACAAGGCAATAAAAGGATGAATTTTGATCAAATAAAATATATATATATATATAAATGTGTGTATACAGATTTGCATACATATAGTATACGATATAGACTATATCGTATTGTAAAAGGTTGTTTAACCTTTTTGTATTCTGCTTTGATTCGGTATTTGGCACACAAATTCAATTCAAATACAAAACAATTGCATTGTGGGTACACTGTACTCAAAATAATTGTGCCAATTATGTCGGTTGGAAATACATAAAGGCTATATAAACATATATATATGTACGTGTATATATATATACACATATATACCTATATATGCATTATATGCGAGTTAATGCTTAGGTACATAAATCGTGGAAATGTTGAAAAGTGTTGAGTAAAATGTGAAATTCCATAGCAAGTTTCAATGAAAGCGCCGCTTTAAGAGTAAAGAGAAAAAATTATTCAATCAAAGTTGATCAATTTGTTGTTGTTGTTGTTGCTGTTGATGTTTTTCTCTCAACTTTTTTTTTTGTTTTTGTGTGTATATTTGTTTTTTGCTGTATGTCAGAGCATAATCTGGTTGTTGCTATTGTTGTTTATGCCCATGGTCATTATGATGTTTATAATCATGATGTAGATAATGATGTTCGTTATTCACAGCTCGTCGTAACTTAGCTACAGTATAATCATTTCCATTGCTGCTGACGCTTGAGGAAGTAGCTTGTAACTGTGCACAATTTGTAGATAGATGTATGCTTACATACATACATACATCGTATACTTATATAAAAATATATACATACATATATTTATTCGTTATTTACGATACTGCTTATCTTCTATTGTAATATTCCATATATGCGACTGCAAGTATAGCGTTTGGTGACATCTCGCGCCTAGCAGTGCACGTTGCACATGGCGTATGAGTAACGAAAATGATTAAATTTGATTATTTTACAAGTTGAAGAAACACATTTTGAAGCACATGCAGCAACTCATTTAGTAACTAACAAAACAAATATAAATTACTAGCCTAATTGAAAAACCAAGCGCCGAAATGTATATGTTATTAACATATTTTAATTAAATTAACTGTTTTTTTTTTTTGCATGTATATTGAACATTGAACAGGTTGTACTTTAAAGACTTTACTTAAATTAAGTCAACTTAAAATTTCTAATTTCTTGCATACAATTTTCAAGTAACAGCTGTAAATATAAAAAAAGGATAAATAGTTGTTATAAATAATTGAAACTAATTTCCAATTACACAAAATGAAAGTCAAGTAAAGGAAATCTTAATAAATAGGATTCGAAGCTATTCATAAACAAATTGACTAATTTAATATAAAGTATCAATAAGACTTGCATTTAATTGAAAGGCTTATAATCCACCTTGCTGGTGTTATAAATAATTTATGTTTAGTTTTGATTTTAAGATTGATAATTGGATCGTCGTTATAGGCAGATGCATTTTGTAATTGTAAATGCTGATCGTTATGCACTATATACGCCCATTATTAAATGTAAATAGAATTTGTCTTTTTATTTTTTTAATCGAGCCAAAATCATTTTCAAATTGCAAATGCCAAACGAATACACGTGTATACGTATAATTCTATGACTTGGCGTACTCTGAACTTGACTTGCTGCCAAATGCCTTACACTACCATGTACATACATGCACATACATATGCATATATATATATATACAATTGTATATCTATATGTAGAAATGTCTGAGCTTCAGTTGAAATCATTTTGTATTTGTATGTCAATGGCGAAATACTCAAGTACTGTGAACTTTATGGATAAACAAGTCGACACAAGAGACATTGGCCTGATGACTGATGGAACTGTTGGAAACTTGTTTCACCATTGAGAATTGCGAATTGAGAATGATTGAGAACTGAACGTTATACCAAAAAAAAAAAAAGAAAAAAATGAGGAAGATACTAACTGAATGCCAAAAAATTACCACTTTGATGACCAACGGCAACAGCTGTTCGCTTGTTTTTGTTTTGTTCACAAATTGCAAATGCATTTGGCATTTGACAAGCCGAAAAAACGAAAGAAAAGAAAGAGAAAAAAATACCAAGAAAGCCTTCAAGCTTAGGATTCAACGTATTGCTTGTATAATGGCTATACACACTTGGCAAATACCCTGTATTTTTTAAATAGTTCAGCTGACTATGGCAATTTCTTCTGTAATAAAGTTAATAGACTAATTAAGTAGAAATATGAGCAACAATTATTACTTATATATCTAACCTCTATATATCTGTAATATAATTTATTAAGTTTCTTACTTTTATACCTTATATGTTTAAAAAGAACTTTAATTGCTATGTAATAAATCCATTATATTATATACTATCAAATTTATACAGATATATAAGATATGCAAAATTTATGTAGCACATTTCATAATTGGCATTAGCTTCAACCATAAAAAGTAACCAAAAATTGCTTAGCTTAAAAACCTTTTTTACTATATATGTATATATTTACATATATATATACTGAACAGTACGTATACAATTATGGAACACTTAGCGCTTGGCTAGACAACAAGAAATTGTGAAATAGCTTAAGACACCGAAACAAAGTCACACAAATTGCGACTTGCGGCTTAACTTTTAACTGCAATTTGCGAAACTTTAACACTAAAAAAAAAAAAATATTTAAAAACAAAATTAAAATGTGTAATGAATATTTTAACATAGCACAAAAAAAATAATATATATAAACATATCTACACTATATAGTTAACATAGAAATGGTACTTGCGTACATAAACAAACTAAACTGCAAATGTACCAAATCAAGAAACAAAGTAATAAAACTTACAAAATATTAATTTAATTTTTTTTTTTATTATACGTTTTAATATATTACTTGCTCTGGACAAGTTTTTTTATTTCATAAGTAACAACACCTTTATAAAATTATTATAAACAAATAACAAGTAATATAAAAAGTTACATTTCGCTTTATTATGTTTAGATGTTTCATAACGCATGTGAAGAGCATAGACAAAAGGCTTTGAAAAACATAGCAAAAATGCTAACACTTAAATAATTCAATGTGAACATATACATATTATGTATATGTATGTGTAAGTACGTTTATATATATATGCATCCCTTGTGCAAGAACTTTATGCAACATTTAACACAAAATGTACGCATTTTGCTGCACACACCTTCTGAACGATTAAGTTTCGTGCAAGTTTTTTTTATGCGTATCAGTAAAGGTTTGAGTCCCAGCTAATTTGTTTAAAATCTCAAGAGCCCTTATCTACGACGTAGTTATGTTAAACTAGCATAACTAGTTATTTAAATAAATTCTCATGCTTTCGTCAGTAACAAAATAAATTTATTCTTAACTATTCCAAAATATAATAAAGGTAATAAATTAATATACTTCATTATATATATATATATAAATATATATATATATAATAAATATTTGTATAATACTTACAGAAATTTGTACGCTGATCAACTGTGTAAAAGACATCCTGAAATTCCACATCCTTTGACTGTTTACTTAGAAGGCTGCGTGTATGGTCCATAACGATAATTGAGCTTTGAGAGAAATTACAAAATATTTTTAAGCGTGTTTTGTTATTAAAAAAAAAAAAAAAATTCCTAATGAAGCTTTAGTCAAATTTATGTATGTTGTTGCTGTTATTATTGTTATTGTAGCTTAAATAAATACGTGTTGAGTTTGGGATTGTTTCATTACCTATCCAACAATACGGAGATTGACAGACAATTTATTGATAGTTTTATAAACGTTTTTATATTTAGCCCCTTTGCCATAAAAAAGAGCAAAGCGGAGCTAATGGAAATGTGCAAAATCCAAAAGTATGTAACACATAGAAATAATCATCGGAGACCCCATAAAGTATAAATATTCCTAATCAGGAAGACAAAATAAGTCGATCTAGCCCTGTCTGTCCGTCCGTCTGTCACAACAAATTTGAATCTAGATTCGTTATGTTCGTAAATTTTTCCGCAATTGGAACAAATCGATTATACGGCACAATTTTCAAATTTCTTTGACACACATAATAGTTAGACCATTCCATCTACGTTCTGAATTTCGTTAATATTCAACAATAAACACGGAAGTTATACAACATTAAGTACTGCACTATAGAGCGCGGGGGGCTAAGAGGCGCGCGCAATGGCTAGGTACGTGCCGAACTCTGTGTATTTGTGAGTATGTGTGTGTATACCTATATATGTAGGCAAAGGGGCTTTTGTAGTCAGGTGTACTCGACTACAGATTTCTTACTTATTTACTCTGAGCTTATTTAAAATAGTTTAAAATGGGTATATCAAAGTTATAGAAATGTATACGATAGCAGATATCTAATTCGAGTGCTTAACATATTTACTCACTTGATTAAACCAAAATTATGTATGGAATTTACGTTGCGATTTCTAAACCAAAATCAAGTTTAAGATGAAAAACAAAAATCAATTGAAGTTCAAAAGAAAAGTTGCAAATTGAATATCAAACAACAGAATATATATTAATAAATTTATTCTGAGACCACTCTAGTTAGTATATATTATACTGACTTAATCATATTAACAGGTTTAGTTATAATTTTTAGCTGCTTGGCCAAGAGAATCGAATTTAAAATCATTTTTCTGATATTTTATAAAATTTTCTTATTTACAAATATTTTGTTTTTAGAATACATTCGAAGCTGTATACGACAATTTTTGCGTTTAAAATTTTTTTAATTTTTTTTAAATGTTGTTGTAAAAGTGATTTATTATTGTTCTTTTTTTTCTGATTGATACGCTTCGATTAATGTAAATGGTTTTGTACTATTTTGCGCTTTAAGTTGTTGTAGTTGTTGTAGTGCTTTTGATATATATTATAAAATGATATATTTCAATATAATTTGGCCTGCACAGCGACTGCATTAAAGTCGATTACGCACAGTAAATATAAAATTAATCATTATAATCGCAGCCTTTTTCGCTTGCCGAGCACACACATACACACACGTACATACACACATAGAATTGCAAAAAGAAAAATAATAATAAACAGAAAAATAAATAAAAAGAAGCAGAAATAAAAAACAAGTGTAAAATGTTATCTGCATTCGTTTTGAATTTTTGCTTTTGCGGCCTTGACAAACGTTAACAATCTGCGTTTATTTTGCTTTTTCCTCTTTATTTGTTTTTGTTGTTTTATTATTTTGGATTGATTGTGTGATATGTTATTATTATAAAAGTATTAACAAAAAAAAAAAAAATAGTAATAATAATAAATAACAATTGCATAAATTCGCAGTTTTAAATTCCTAAAACAACGCGTATCATTAAGCATTTTGGCATTCATAGTTCCATCATGCATTCTTATTAACTACTTAACGTTCCTTCAATTACAAAAAAAAAAAAAACACTAATACATAAGTATCACCCATACATAAAAACATAACTATATATATATATATATATATGTATATATATATGCAGTCGGTGACCCAAAATAAATTTTATACAATAATTTTATAGGAAATCTTGGCTATAAGATACCTAACCCGATCCTTAACTGCTAAAAAAAAAACTGCTGAAGTGTCGTTATTTCGACGCAGCATAAGTTTAACATAAGCACAGTAGTTACCTACTAAGCTGTACAATTAAAAAACAATCACTGTGATTGCAGACGACAGTATAAATTAAAAAATAAATATCTCAATTATATTTTTTTCAATAATATATTTGTAATATTATTTTAATGAGTGATTAAAAAATTTTTGAAATTGTTTTTATTTTTTCCTAAAACTTTTTATTTATTTATTTTTTTTTTTTTTTTTTTTGTATAGAAATTAACTAACTTGTTTAGCTTGCTGAACAACATTTATTTGTTCTCTTTCATATATCTTTTTATTTTGTTTCTTTAGCTGATTCATATTTAAATTTAATCAGTAAATCTGTTGCCACAAAATAAATTTATTAAAATTCCCACATATAATTTACCTAACAAAAAAGTAGAGTCATTCTTTATAAAGAATTTTTATATTTTAATCGAGTTTTCACTGTAGCTATTTATATTGTATTCCCTCTTGTCTATGTCAGCATTCCCTTAATGCATTCTGAGCTACTATGAAAAAAAGCAGAGAGCTAAATTATATGTAAGCAAATTTTCAGGATTGCTTTTTTTATCACATTCCGCATGCTAATTAGTAGAGGAAGCAAAAAGAAACAGAATTAAGAACAAGAAACCGGTTCATGTACGCGTTTATTTCCAGCTAAGTCCTGCTTAAGCTTCTTTGTGTTTTTGCCATTAAAGAAAGAAATAAAAAGAAGGAAAACCTGTTAAAGTAACAATAAAAATTTTCACTTAATCTGGATTAGAACAACAACATCACATATACACATTAGATTAAGTTGATATCCATAAGTAATTTAGATCCTTATGACATTTCTGTATATAATTGCCAAGTCATGTTAACTATAGTAGGCACATTAAATGATGACGGCAAGAGAGGTGGAAGTGTAACGATGAGTACTGTCTGTTGAACCTGTTGGTTGAATGGTTGACTGGCAGATGGATCACAATTTGTTTCGGTTTTTGCAAAGCGTCTTTAATGCAGATCTATGTACAGTAAGCACTCATTATAGCAATAAGTTGCTACTATAAACCTGTTTAAACTAACTAAACTCTTATATGTAAAAATCATACACATTTTAATTGAAAACAAAGCAATTCAAGTTGAAGTTATCTAGGAATGCTTCTTAGTGCGACTTCCCAGGCTAAAGTGTGTATAAGCTTTATCGTGTGTATACTGTATCTAGTCAGTTCAGAACGCAGTCGCAACGCTTTAGAGACGATAACAATAATATATATGTATTTATTGCTGGTAAACAACTAACAAATTCGCTGTTGTGATTCATTAATTGTATTTACATTTCACAAATGCTTCCGACATATTTGATATATTATCTTATTCTATATATATATATATATGTGCATTTAATATATGATATTAACCAATATTATGTATACAGAAGTTACCCAAAAAAAATGTATATATATATATACTATATATGAAAGGTAAGCAATCTATTTGTAAGCTATTATCTATCAGTGGAGCACATAAATAAAAAGCAAATTTCTAAACTTATTCAGCTTATAATATTATATATTATATATATATATATATATTGGGGAGATATGTATACATATATTTATATAGTTCATAATAAGTTTAAGACTTTTACGATAACTTTGTGTCATTTATTAGCATTTGGTTTTGTTAACCCATGAGTTCTCTATATACACGAAAGATATCGCACCGTCTATAATATATATAAGCCCAAAGACCACAAAATATTGTAAAATAAATAAAAATATTAAGAATCTCTTATGACAATAAGTTTATTGGTGCACCCTGTATTAAGGAATAAAATTTTTTTTTTTTTTTTGATTTCAGTTCTGATTAACTTCCATTTAAAATGTCTTTGGTTCATCTTCTGAAAGTGGATTGGATTAATGCACTTTCAGGTCTGCCCTGAGAGCTGCTTAAACTCGTTTTTAACTTCTGCATTTTATATATATTTATTTTATATATATATATATATGTGAAGCCTTTTAACTTAAGTTAGCTTCTGCTTAAAAAGAATTCAGTTTTAGCTTTAGAAAATAATAGGTCTTTTAACTAGGAAATGGCTGCTCCAATTTGTATCTATGTTATAATTGAAAATTTGCATATTTGCGAGCCCAAACCCAAAACGACATCATATTGTATGTATGCATGTGTGTCTGTGTATGCTAATTGTTTGTCTGATCGTTTCTATATAGAATTGTTTACATACGTATATATGGCACTCTGCTAGCATTAGACAGGAGCACAAGGAGGGGGCATAGAGCAGCTGGACTCATGTTGAATAAGTATATATATTAGATTGTATAAATTTAACGTTTATTCATCATAATAAGCACAACAATCATTGTATTAAAGGTAGGCTTGAATATTATTACCCTTTTTAAATACAAAATACCCTATAGAACAATATGAAACACGCTATATTAACTATCTGTTCACGAATACATACATATATATATTTATATATTTACTTTTAAGCAACATTTTCAGAATAATATTAAGCGTATCAATCTATTGTTATTTTTCAGTGTGAAAACTTCCAGTATAAGTTATAATATGATTATTCTCAATACACTTTGTAAATTGAATATTTATGTGATTAACTTAAAAAAAATTATTTCGGAATAATTTCAAATTATTTTTTATAAAAATAAAATATATAAATATAAATGTATATATATATATATATATATATATATAAATTAAAATTAATTGCACTTAGTCACGATTTAACGTTGTCAATTTTTTATTATTTTAACTTGATTATAAGTAATTATACATATATATATTATTATATATTTTTTTTTAAATAATAAAATAAATAAGCTTTTAATTTTATTTATATCAAAATACTTTATATTAACTTGAAAGTATGTATTCAATACATAGACAGCAAACAAACTTTTGATTTATAGTTTTTGTAAATTAGAAAGAACTTCAAATTAAATAAAGGAAAATGTGGGGAAATTCATGTGTTTATACAATGTATAAACTTTTTAATTAATTGATAAATAGGAAAAGGAAATATAATTTGTAGTTGATTTCATGCAATTTTAATGATCTGTAAATGACTTGAGTACAAGCCCTCCATCAAGCTGCGAAACACGTTCCCATCCATTAATTTACGCTCATCTCTATATATAATTGGATATGTATATTCCTATAAGCCTTGTTAATCTAACCAATAATCACTAATTTTAATTGCGTTTTTACAATTAATTCACAACAAAATAAGTGACACAGAATATAAAACCCAATATATTTCTATATATCCAGCTATTTTACACAGTTCAATCTTAAGTTGATAATTTTCATGAAGTGATTAAGAAATTTATTTCACTTTTAAAATTAAATTTATTTCCCAATTTCGGGCTTTTATTGCTGGACAATTAAAGCCTTTAAGCAACTTGAAATGATTCAAAATCATAAAAATAGCAATAATGTTGTTCATAAAGTTCACAGAGCACTTTTAACGGTTACTAATTATGAAAATATTATGTTTATAATATTTGGAATTTTTAAGTGAAGTAAGAGGTCTTAAAAAATTAAACGAGTTATTTTGTTTTTACGAAAAATGACTTGAAATCGTTGTAAGTTATATTTAAAATATGTTGCATGAGTATCACTTTTCAGAACTCCCTTAAAAAATGATCCTAGTAACCACATAACAAAGATAAATAAAATAATATTTGCTACCTTTTCTACATAATCATATATAGGGGTTGATTCACACACATATGATAAAAGTACATAAGCTCGTTAGAGGACTATGTATTTAAATACAAACAAAAAAGGGCGCAACAGGGTGTTGAATGGGAGTGACCTAGCACACCCACAACACTATATGTGCGTGTGAGTGTCTCCGTATTTTATTGTAAACAGTAAAAGGCAAAACGCGAAAGAAGATTGCAACAAAACTTGAACGTAGTACTTGGAGTACTTTGTATCCAACATATAAGCAAAAATATACACAGACCAAATGCAGATAGGTTTGTATCTTTCTTGCATTTTGCAGATGGAATGCGTTGAGATGACATCAACATATGCAGCTTCCTTTGTGGCCAAGTCAGTACTAAAGCGCATTAAGTACGCAAAAAAAGAAATTTTAAAAAACAAAAAAAAAATATTTAAAAAAAAATGTGTTTAAAATGCAATTGAACTTTCGCTTTCTATTAACTCTTGTATGTATTTTATTTTATATATTAAGCCTTATTTTAGATTGTTTGCCTATCTGGGTTTGATTCAACTGATTTAGCGCTTTGCACTTCACTCACAATTGGCATTAATTTTGTTTATCCGTTTTTTTTCTTATTTTTTTATTTTTGGTTTTAAGTTGCTCTGGTTTTGATTCACTCTTGAATCTGCTTCTCGTCCAACTACCAAGTTGAGACATCTATTAGCTAATTATATGCCTACAATCTACATAATAATTATGTACAAAATAATATCTAAAATATATATAATTCTTAGTTTTTTTTTTTTTGTTTCTTCTGCTCTTGTAGTTTTTTCGATCAATTATTATTTTTTTTTGATTATGACGTCTGTACGGTTGCGGTTTCTTGACTAGGGGCGCATAGGATCTTTGATTTATGTGGAACTACAATTCATAGCCTAAAGCTACTATGATATCTGGCAGCATTGCGCCTTTCTAGCCATGCTCTGGCCCTCCCAATGCGTCTGCAAATATATAGATGAGAGGTGAATGAGTCATGCGACAGCTCGTAAAATAATTTAAGCAATTATAAACAAATATGTGTATTACATGTAAGGCTCTGTACATATACGTTGGTGTATTGAATTTGAGAATTAAAAATTAATTTTGAAGCCAGAAAAAGCATGCCTGGTGTTGACGATGTATAAACGAGTTGAAATAGATGTTCGCTTAAATTCTTCTTGTTTTATAATTTTCTTTAATTTTGAGATTGTTTGTTTAATTTTTTTTATGGAATTGTATTAGCTTTATTAGTAATAATTAAATTTTAATAAAATTTGCAATAGAACAGAAAATACCGAACATAATTGATGTGGGTTTAGAAAATGGGTTTTTTCTTTCTTATCTGAAATTTGCTTATACAAACTATTAAACTATTCGGTATATTCAACATTTTCTGGCTCAACACAACCTGCATTGGCATCACGTTATTATTTAATGGTTAAATGGTTTAGTACCTAGAGTTATATATATATATATTTTTGTCTTTTGTTTATTTTTTTAATTTTTTCATTGCTTGTCTAAGGTTTTTTAAGTGCTATCTCACCAGCACAATTGGGCTAAAACGCGACTCAAACGATTAATTTTTTTAAAGTCGCCATTAATTTTTGTCTCTTTTCTTTTGATGGGAACTGTAAATGTTATAGTAATGTTTACTAAACTTGAGTGTATTTTCGTATTTTTGGATTTTGATATTGTTGTATATGGTTTTTTTTCTTGTTATTTTTTTTTTGTGTTTTTTCTGCACGAACTGGAATTAGCTGTTTGCTTAATTGTCGCCTCAATAATGACCGGTGCTGACATCTTGACCGTTGAAGCCTCTTTTCAATGAGCAAAAAACAAATTATTTGTTTGATTTTGACAGGTACGCAGTGCGCTATTGAAGATTTTCTAAATGAAAATAATCTGAACAATGACTTGCTAATCTTTCCTTTGGTATATAATTATAAATTCATGTTATGTCATTTGAATGAACGTGCAAAGCAAAATAAAATAATATTGATTTTGCGATAGCCAAGCAAAATGAAGAACGTTGCCTAAAATTTAAAATTTTTTAACGTTTAAGCTATGTTCGACATTTGCTTAAAAATAATAAATTCTGAGTTACTTTGATTTATTATAACTTACTTCAGAAACTATATTGTGTTATTTATTAAACAATTTCAGCTGAGCTATTGACAGTTTACAGACTTATATCTGCCTGCTAAATATATGTGTGCATGCGGCCAGCCTACTGACGTTTTTACAAAATATCGATATTTCGATAACCAATACATGCTGCAACTCTATCAGGGTATATAAAAAAAGATAACACAGTCTATTGGTAATAAAAATCAGGTTGATATTCTCAACGTATATTTTTATTGTTTTTAAGAAAGCAAAAATATTTAAAAAGAAAAATTTTTAATTTATTTAATTTATTTTTCCTATGGTTATATTAATGGCGGAAACGGGTTTTGCTTGGAAACAACTAATTTGTTGTGAGCATGTGAAATATATCCCTTTATTTTACCTTCAAAAATAAGATTCGCAATTATACAGTGCGTTTCATCTAAAGACACATCTGTAACACCCACAAACTGCAGGGCCGACATAAAATCACCCATATCCAACTGATGTGTTTGTCTAATAGAAAAGACTTTTTTAAATAGATTCCGATAAACAATAAATTTTAGTTTCTCGACAAGCAAATAAATGCCACTTCTGATAAGCACTAATTCCTGGGTGCGTACAATTTCATCAAATTTGTTTACGTTACCGGCTTTTAGGGCGACCGCTAAATCGTGAAAGAGCAATAGATCATATCTTTCAAGTAGAGATTTACGAGGTAGATATCCAAGCAAAATTTTAACAGGCACTAAATAGATTAGAATCAAGCGTTTGTTGCTTTTGAAGCGATCGGGGCAATGAGTAAATGCATAAGAAAGATCTTCTACAGCCATCCGATAGTTAGAGTCAAACATGGCGCGCCGCCCCACAAAATATTTGTAGGTAATTTGTTCCGGTAGCGGGAAAGTATCTTTGAAGGAGCAATTGTCAATAGCGCGGATGAGAGGTTTACACAAATGCAGCTTGTTTATCCGAAAGTAAACTTTAAACAATTGGTTTACTAGATTCATCATACCTAGTCGCTTTGTATCTTCTTCCGAGGCACGTCCATCGGCTGCACACACACGAAAGCAAGCCATCATGCAGTCGGCAGCTTTTTCTAGAACATGCCCTGGTGTAAATCCACGACAATGTTTCTCACATGCTTGTGCCAAGTAACGCAAGTCTAGGCACACACGGTACATAAGAGGCAGGCACCAATTTTCGTCTCTTAGCTGCTGCAAAAGTTTTACCACTGCGGAACAGCTTGCTGACTGCTGGTTGTAGGCATCCATATAGTGTGGCGGCTCTTGGGCCAAATTGTAGAGAACTTTTAGGTGTGCGATGACAACTTCATCTAATGGGGGCTTAAGCATGCGCTCCACCAATTTCTCTGGTTGTGCAATATACAAATTATGGTTTTGTACATGCAAATCCCGCAGCGAAAGAAATGTGCTTAAGTTGTCTCCATCGTAATTTTCGGCACTCCGCAATATTCCGGAAAGATAATTATGTGCAGTGCCAAACATGTTCCAAAATGACTGGAACTATTTCCTTTACCAAAAATCGTTTCAAATAAAACGTATCAATAAAGGCAGCACAGTACAATTAAGGCTTGATTAAATAAATTACTTTGTTTTTTTTTATAATTCTTTAAAAACCGGCAAATAGAGCAGGGTAAGAAATATCTTTATCGATCTATCGATTAAAAATGGGTTACATATATTACTACTCTATAAATACTAGCAGTGTGTACATACTTTTTTATTTCTTCAAATTTGTTTTGTGTAACAGCTGTTACTTTGTAAGCACGACAAGGAACATTTCTTAACATTTAAGTTAATTATTTCTTCCGAAGTTAGATCTAATAGTATTTAATTAAATAAAATCAATAAACGTAACTCTGATAATAAAATTGCACTGCGATAGTTGATAGACTATTTATCGATGTTCATCTTAAATCTTTAAGCAGTGTGTACACAAAATACAATATTTTTATTTACATATTTCAAAAAACAATATATATATATAATCCGTTTTATTTGGGCGCGCTGTAAGGGTGACTAGCAATTGGGTGTATGTCAAGGGCGTTTAAAGTGCTACTAAACGGCAAAAATTTTTCTAATTTTAAACTCTGTCAATATACATACATATATATGTATATATTTGAAAGATCATGAATGTTTTGTAAAAGCTGTCACAGACATTTATTCATATAACCAAAATCAAAAAGCCTTTCTTTTGTTTCTTACATTCGGTTAAGAAGAAAACACTTGAATTTTTCAATAATAAATCAAAAACGTAATAAATCAAAAACTTCGATATGACTACAGAAATGACTCCCTTTCTTCTTTTGAGCAATGGCAAGACTATGCCAATGGTTGGACTAGGCACATGGCGCGTAAGTACAACATCGAAACATCTGTTATATTATTGAATAATTGCAAAATTTGCCAAATACTAAAGCAATATAATAGGTAGTTGAAGCTAAAGCTTTTGCTTTTGTCCTTGAAATGCATTTATTGTTTAAGCTTTTATAGTTGTGGATATGAAATACAAATTGCAATTTAAAGCTTAAGCGATGATTTTAAAACTTTTTTATTTATTTATTTGAATTAAAGAGTCCACCAGAAGTTATATCACAAGCTATCAAGGACGCAATTGATATTGGATATCGTCATTTTGATTGTGCTCATATTTATGGAAATGAAGCACAAGTTGGTACAGCAATTGCCGAAAAGCTTAAAGAGGGTGTTGTAACACGGTAATATTTGGCGCAATTTTAAAAACCTTTTAAATTTTTAGCATAACTGCATATATTTTTTAATTGCTCCTGATGTATAGTGAACAACTGTTTATTACAAGCAAACTTTGGAACACTTACCATAAGCCCGATTTGGTTCGTCCTGCATGTGAGATGAGCATAAATAATTTGGGTCTTGATTATCTCGATCTATATTTAATGCATTGGCCAATGGCATACAAGTCTGGTGACAATCTTTATCCCACTTGTCCGGACACTAATAAAGCTGTGTTTGAGGACATCGATTATGTAGATACCTGGAAGGCTATGGAGGATTTAGTTGAAAGTGGCTTATGCCATGCAATTGGTGTTTCTAATTTTAATGAACAACAAATTAACCGTCTTCTCAGCGTCGCCAAATTAAAGCCAGTCGTCCTTCAAATTGAATGTCATCCATATCTACACCAGAAGTCGCTTATCACACTTTGCTATGATAATGCAATTGCAGTTACTGCTTATAGTTCGCTAGGATCAGCACATACACCCTATGAGAAACCCGGTAACTATCCGCTGCTCAAACATCCGGTTATACTAAAAATTGCAGCCAAATATGATCGTGCACCAGCTCAGATATTACTACGCTATCAGACCCAATCGGGTATTGTCGTTATACCACGCTCTATAAGCAAACGTCATATGTATGAAAATTTTAAGAAAATTTGGGATTTTGGATTGGATAACACTGATTTGCAGGCTATAGAAAATCTCGATTGCAATGGTCGCTTTATGACTATGAAAGCCGCGTATGGTCATCCCCATCATCCATTTGAAGTTAAAACATCACAGCAATCATAAGCATTTTTACAAATGCTATTTTATAGTGGTTTCAGAAATCATCTGTGTACCTATAAATGTTATTTCTATTTTTCACATCTTTCTATCTATCTATATTTTTTTACCACTCCCTTTCTACCTTCATCAAGAGTGAGTCTTGATCCCTCATCTCTGTCACCCTCTTTTTCTTTCCCTCTCTATCTCTCCTCAGTCTCTTCTTCTTCCTCTTTTCTCTTTCCCTCTCCCTCTTCCTTTTTCTCTTTCTCCTCGCTCAGTCCTTTATTCTTTCACTCGCGCTTTCCTTCTCACTTATTAACTAAATCGGGCACAATCAGTAAAAAAAATAAGTGTCAAATCAATACGATGAAACAAATTACGATTTCTTAGTTTTTAATGTCAAATTCTAATTTAATTTAATAAATTCATGTTCTGATATTCACATACAATGTAAACATATACGCATTTAGTCAGTATAATTTAAACAGAGAAAGAGTAAACATATTAAAAAAATAAATTAAAAACCGTAATTTTTAAAAGAGAAATTATTTGTTTTGAGCTTTATACAATGAACAACCTTTTAAGCCACCCTGTACGGATATTAATACGATCGAAGCTAAAAAATGCCGCACGATTTTATTCAGATCCGGAAAGATTTATGTGGTAAGTTAAAAAAATATGGAAAAAAATTGGTGCCCAACTATATACATTACTCTTAATTAGGTGCCAACCAGATTATAATTTTATACCCAAAGCAATTTTGCAAGACGGAAAAGAAATGCCAATTTTAGGCCTAGGCACTTATGTAAGTACAACTGTTTCAAATAAATTGAAAGAAGAGGTAAGTAGTAACCAAATATCTTTGAAATTAAAGCCATATTGATAGCTTAGATATATATGTATTTGTATATAGGGGATCGTAAAGAGTTCAGGGAAGTTTTCCACCAGATTGCGATAAATTAAAATGACATTAATATAACAAAATACATTTTTTAATAAATACCAAAGAAACCGCCAGAAGTTTCTGATGAAACGCAATATATAAATATACAACTTTCAAATTCCACATAAATCATATATAAATCGCGCCATTTAAAGTATATATTTCAATATTATAATAATATTCTATAGGGCGATCGATTCTAAGTTTTCTGGGAAGACTGACAAATTATTACACACGTACTTTGGTGGAATAATAAAGAATAATATGTATATATTGCAATAGAAATAAAAGTCCCGAAAACAAATCACAGCAACTTTACAATTGACAGTTTAATATAATATATATTAATACAAACCAATGAAATCGATTTTAAACACATAGCGAAGTTCTTACCGCACTCAATATATTAAATATTTTTTTAAAATTTTATATTGCAAACTATGATTAACATACAAATTGCAATTCTTTTCCATATTTTTTTAACTTACACATAAATCTTTCCGGATCTGAATAAAATCGTGCGGCATTTTTTAGCTTCGATCGTATTAATATCCGTACAGGGTGGCTTAAAAGGTTGTTCATTGTATAAAGCTCAAAACAAATAATTTCTCTTTTAAAAATTACGGTTTTTAATTTATTTTTTTAATATGTTTACTCTTTCTCTGTTTAAATTATACTGACTAAATGCGTATATGTTTACATTGTATGTGAATATCAGAACATGAATTTATTAAATTAAATTAGAATTTGACATTAAAAACTAAGAAATCGTAATTTGTTTCATCGTATTGATTTGACACTTATTTTTTTTACTGATTGTGCCCGATTTAGTTAATAAGTGAGAAGGAAAGCGCGAGTGAAAGAATAAAGGACTGAGCGAGGAGAAAGAGAAAAAGGAAGAGGGAGAGGGAAAGAGAAAAGAGGAAGAAGAAGAGACTGAGGAGAGATAGAGAGGGAAAGAAAAAGAGGGTGACAGAGATGAGGGATCAAGACTCACTCTTGATGAAGGTAGAAAGGGAGTGGTAAAAAAATATAGATAGATAGAAAGATGTGAAAAATAGAAATAACATTTATAGGTACACAGATGATTTCTGAAACCACTATAAAATAGCATTTGTAAAAATGCTTATGATTGCTGTGATGTTTTAACTTCAAATGGATGATGGGGATGACCATACGCGGCTTTCATAGTCATAAAGCGACCATTGCAATCGAGATTTTCTATAGCCTGCAAATCAGTGTTATCCAATCCAAAATCCCAAATTTTCTTAAAATTTTCATACATATGACGTTTGCTTATAGAGCGTGGTATAACGACAATACCCGATTGGGTCTGATAGCGTAGTAATATCTGAGCTGGTGCACGATCATATTTGGCTGCAATTTTTAGTATAACCGGATGTTTGAGCAGCGGATAGTTACCGGGTTTCTCATAGGGTGTATGTGCTGATCCTAGCGAACTATAAGCAGTAACTGCAATTGCATTATCATAGCAAAGTGTGATAAGCGACTTCTGGTGTAGATATGGATGACATTCAATTTGAAGGACGACTGGCTTTAATTTGGCGACGCTGAGAAGACGGTTAATTTGTTGTTCATTAAAATTAGAAACACCAATTGCATGGCATAAGCCACTTTCAACTAAATCCTCCATAGCCTTCCAGGTATCTACATAATCGATGTCCTCAAACACAGCTTTATTAGTGTCCGGACAAGTGGGATAAAGATTGTCACCAGACTTGTATGCCATTGGCCAATGCATTAAATATAGATCGAGATAATCAAGACCCAAATTATTTATGCTCATCTCACATGCAGGACGAACCAAATCGGGCTTATGGTAAGTGTTCCAAAGTTTGCTTGTAATAAACAGTTGTTCACTATACATCAGGAGCAATTAAAAAATATATGCAGTTATGCTAAAAATTTAAAAGGTTTTTAAAATTGCGCCAAATATTACCGTGTTACAACACCCTCTTTAAGCTTTTCGGCAATTGCTGTACCAACTTGTGCTTCATTTCCATAAATATGAGCACAATCAAAATGACGATATCCAATATCAATTGCGTCCTTGATAGCTTGTGATATAACTTCTGGTGGACTCTTTAATTCAAATAAATAAATAAAAAAGTTTTAAAATCATCGCTTAAGCTTTAAATTGCAATTTGTATTTCATATCCACAACTATAAAAGCTTAAACAATAAATGCATTTCAAGGACAAAAGCAAAAGCTTTAGCTTCAACTACCTATTATATTGCTTTAGTATTTGGCAAATTTTGCAATTATTCAATAATATAACAGATGTTTCGATGTTGTACTTACGCGCCATGTGCCTAGTCCAACCATTGGCATAGTCTTGCCATTGCTCAAAAGAAGAAAGGGAGTCATTTCTGTAGTCATATCGAAGTTTTTGATTTATTACGTTTTTGATTTATTATTGAAAAATTCAAGTGTTTTCTTCTTAACCGAATGTAAGAAACAAAAGAAAGGCTTTTTGATTTTGGTTATATGAATAAATGTCTGTGACAGCTTTTACAAAACATTCATGATCTTTCAAATATATACATATATATGTATGTATATTGACAGAGTTTAAAATTAGAAAAATTTTTGCCGTTTAGTAGCACTTTAAACGCCCTTGACATACACCCAATTGCTAGTCACCCTTACAGCGCGCCCAAATAAAACGGATTATATATATATATTGTTTTTTGAAATATGTAAATAAAAATATTGTATTTTGTGTACACACTGCTTAAAGATTTAAGATGAACATCGATAAATAGTCTATCAACTATCGCAGTGCAATTTTATTATCAGAGTTACGTTTATTGATTTTATTTAATTAAATACTATTAGATCTAACTTCGGAAGAAATAATTAACTTAAATGTTAAGAAATGTTCCTTGTCGTGCTTACAAAGTAACAGCTGTTACACAAAACAAATTTGAAGAAATAAAAAAGTATGTACACACTGCTAGTATTTATAGAGTAGTAATATATGTAACCCATTTTTAATCGATAGATCGATAAAGATATTTCTTACCCTGCTCTATTTGCCGGTTTTTAAAGAATTATAAAAAAAAACAAAGTAATTTATTTAATCAAGCCTTAATTGTACTGTGCTGCCTTTATTGATACGTTTTATTTGAAACGATTTTTGGTAAAGGAAATAGTTCCAGTCATTTTGGAACATGTTTGGCACTGCACATAATTATCTTTCCGGAATATTGCGGAGTGCCGAAAATTACGATGGAGACAACTTAAGCACATTTCTTTCGCTGCGGGATTTGCATGTACAAAACCATAATTTGTATATTGCACAACCAGAGAAATTGGTGGAGCGCATGCTTAAGCCCCCATTAGATGAAGTTGTCATCGCACACCTAAAAGTTCTCTACAATTTGGCCCAAGAGCCGCCACACTATATGGATGCCTACAACCAGCAGTCAGCAAGCTGTTCCGCAGTGGTAAAACTTTTGCAGCAGCTAAGAGACGAAAATTGGTGCCTGCCTCTTATGTACCGTGTGTGCCTAGACTTGCGTTACTTGGCACAAGCATGTGAGAAACATTGTCGTGGATTTACACCAGGGCATGTTCTAGAAAAAGCTGCCGACTGCATGATGGCTTGCTTTCGTGTGTGTGCAGCCGATGGACGTGCCTCGGAAGAAGATACAAAGCGACTAGGTATGATGAATCTAGTAAACCAATTGTTTAAAGTTTACTTTCGGATAAACAAGCTGCATTTGTGTAAACCTCTCATCCGCGCTATTGACAATTGCTCCTTCAAAGATACTTTCCCGCTACCGGAACAAATTACCTACAAATATTTTGTGGGGCGGCGCGCCATGTTTGACTCTAACTATCGGATGGCTGTAGAAGATCTTTCTTATGCATTTACTCATTGCCCCGATCGCTTCAAAAGCAACAAACGCTTGATTCTAATCTATTTAGTGCCTGTTAAAATTTTGCTTGGATATCTACCTCGTAAATCTCTACTTGAAAGATATGATCTATTGCTCTTTCACGATTTAGCGGTCGCCCTAAAAGCCGGTAACGTAAACAAATTTGATGAAATTGTACGCACCCAGGAATTAGTGCTTATCAGAAGTGGCATTTATTTGCTTGTCGAGAAACTAAAATTTATTGTTTATCGGAATCTATTTAAAAAAGTCTTTTCTATTAGACAAACACATCAGTTGGATATGGGTGATTTTATGTCGGCCCTGCAGTTTGTGGGTGTTACAGATGTGTCTTTAGATGAAACGCACTGTATAATTGCGAATCTTATTTTTGAAGGTAAAATAAAGGGATATATTTCACATGCTCACAACAAATTAGTTGTTTCCAAGCAAAACCCGTTTCCGCCATTAATATAACCATAGGAAAAATAAATTAAATAAATTAAAAATTTTTCTTTTTAAATATTTTTGCTTTCTTAAAAACAATAAAAATATACGTTGAGAATATCAACCTGATTTTTATTACCAATAGACTGTGTTATCTTTTTTTATATACCCTGATAGAGTTGCAGCATGTATTGGTTATCGAAATATCGATATTTTGTAAAAACGTCAGTAGGCTGGCCGCATGCACACATATATTTAGCAGGCAGATATAAGTCTGTAAACTGTCAATAGCTCAGCTGAAATTGTTTAATAAATAACACAATATAGTTTCTGAAGTAAGTTATAATAAATCAAAGTAACTCAGAATTTATTATTTTTAAGCAAATGTCGAACATAGCTTAAACGTTAAAAAATTTTAAATTTTAGGCAACGTTCTTCATTTTGCTTGGCTATCGCAAAATCAATATTATTTTATTTTGCTTTGCACGTTCATTCAAATGACATAACATGAATTTATAATTATATACCAAAGGAAAGATTAGCAAGTCATTGTTCAGATTATTTTCATTTAGAAAATCTTCAATAGCGCACTGCGTACCTGTCAAAATCAAACAAATAATTTGTTTTTTGCTCATTGAAAAGAGGCTTCAACGGTCAAGATGTCAGCACCGGTCATTATTGAGGCGACAATTAAGCAAACAGCTACGGTAAGTCTTTTGTTTATCATAATGTGTGAAACTTAATATCATATTGAATAATTCTTTTTATATACACATACGTTTATAGCTGATTTTCATGCATGGGCTAGGTGATACTGGGTATGTACAGCAGATGTTGGAACTTGGCAGTTGATATATTATATTATATACACTTGCAAATGCTTTTTGTAATTTGTTCGAAGAAATGTATAAAGATAGCTTTATATATTATGCTAAGAACTAAAAATTAATAGATCTGCAAGAGTATACAATGTCCGACATTCGGAATATATTGTTTTGATCTAAAAGTTGTGAGCATTTTGATAACTTTTATAATTTGCAGACATGGCTGGAGCAGTGCATTAGCTTCTATTCGTCCACCGTTTATGAAAGTTATCTGTCCAACGGCCCCAACACAACCAGTTTCATTGAATGCTGGATTTCGTATGCCATCGTGGTTTGATTTAAAGACACTTGATATAGGAGGTCCTGAGGATGAGCCAGGAATTCGTTCAGCACGCGATGATGTGCACAGCATAATACAGAAGGAGCTAAATGCTGGAATACCGGCAAATCGCATTGTGCTTGGCGGTTTTTCGCAAGGTGGAGCATTAGCTCTATATTCAGCATTGACTTTTAGCCAGAAACTCGCTGGTGTTGTGGCTTTGTCTTGCTGGCTGCCACTACACAAGCAATTCCCAGGAGCTAAACTTACTAGCGATGATGTGCCAATATTTCAAGCGCATGGTGATTATGATCCTGTTGTTCCATATAAATTTGGTCAATTAAGCGCAAGTATGCTAAAATCGTTCATGAAAAATGTCACATTTAAGACATACAACGGACTGTCACACTCTTCATCTGATGAAGAAATGGATGATGTCAAGGTGAGTGCGCCATTGTGCGTCAATTTGAAATATAATGTATTCTTATAATTTCTAAAAGAATTTCCTCACGCTTTCTTTGCTCTTATCTCTTTCAGGACATAATCAGTAAATGGGTAAACTAATTTCCAGTTAAAACTTTAGCACTCTTTAGCGCGATTCTCGTTTCGTGTGCATTCCAGTTCGTGCAGAAAAAACACAAAAAAAAAATAACAAGAAAAAAAACCATATACAACAATATCAAAATCCAAAAATACGAAAATACACTCAAGTTTAGTAAACATTACTATAACATTTACAGTTCCCATCAAAAGAAAAGAGACAAAAATTAATGGCGACTTTAAAAAAATTAATCGTTTGAGTCGCGTTTTAGCCCAATTGTGCTGGTGAGATAGCACTAAAAAACCTTAGACAAGCAATAAAAAATTAAAAAAATAAACAAAAGACAAAATATATATATATATAACTCTAGGTACTAAACCATTTAACCATTAAATAATAACGTGATGCCAATGCAGGTTGTGTTGAGCCAGAAAATGTTGAATATACCGAATAGTTTAATAGTTTGTATAAGCAAATTTCAGATAAGAAAGAAAAAACCCATTTTCTAAACCCACATCAATTATGTTCGGTATTTTCTGTTCTATTGCAAATTTTATTAAAATTTAATTATTACTAATAAAGCTAATACAATTCCATAAAAAAAATTAAACAAACAATCTCAAAATTAAAGAAAATTATAAAACAAGAAGAATTTAAGCGAACATCTATTAAACTCGTTTATACTCGTTAACACCAGGCATTAACCGATTGACAAGTTAGTATTTGAGATTTTTGTAGAATTTTAAGAGTATTTCGAACACTATTGGAACACTATAATTCTTAACTTTTGGTAATATCAGTAAACTTACGTTAGGTTTTTTTAAACTGGTTTTTAAATCCTTGCAACAATTTTTAATTTAACTGTATTTTTTCTCTTATTTTTATTTTACACAGCAAGAAACAAAGTCACATCATCTGTAGTAATGCAGCTGAATTTAGTTAATATTTGGTTACAGTTTGTCTTTTTAATTTAATGCGTAAACCTATAAAAATAAATCTTTTGATTATTTTGTCTATGCTTTTTCTGGCTTCAAAATTAATTTTTAATTCTCAAATTCAATACACCAACGTATATGTACAGAGCCTTACATGTAATACACATATTTGTTTATAATTGCTTAAATTATTTTACGAGCTGTCGCATGACTCATTCACCTCTCATCTATATATTTGCAGACGCATTGGGAGGGCCAGAGCATGGCTAGAAAGGCGCAATGCTGCCAGATATCATAGTAGCTTTAGGCTATGAATTGTAGTTCCACATAAATCAAAGATCCTATGCGCCCCTAGTCAAGAAACCGCAACCGTACAGACGTCATAATCAAAAAAAAATAATAATTGATCGAAAAAACTACAAGAGCAGAAGAAACAAAAAAAAAAAAACTAAGAATTATATATATTTTAGATATTATTTTGTACATAATTATTATGTAGATTGTAGGCATATAATTAGCTAATAGATGTCTCAACTTGGTAGTTGGACGAGAAGCAGATTCAAGAGTGAATCAAAAAAATAAAGTTATGTGATGAAAAAGTCTTAAAAAGGTAAATTACAAAAATACTGGAATTGGGGAAAAGCTTTGCCAAAGCTTTACAAGAAAAAATATAATAACCAGAGCATAATATAAAAGGGTATACTGGATATTAATAATAATTTCAACTTTTTCGGCCTACATGTAAAATGCTATCTGTCAAGAGCTGAATGTGGCAAGATTGCGCTTGTATGCTGAGCAGCTTTTGTCATACGGATTGTTGTACTTTAAGGGTTGGCGGTAAATTTGAAAATTGTCTTGGCTTCCATATGATTTTTGTCTTATTTTTCTTTTTAGTTTTTAACGAAAAGATCAAACAAATTTATTTTCTGGGTTGCATTAGTAGGGATTTTCAAATTTTATTTTGCATTGGCATATAAATAAACGCAGATGCATTACAGTTTCCACTTAAGATGATCACTGATAATAATTTATTTAATAAATGACAAGCTGAGCCGGCGAGTTTGAATTTATTTTGCGAAGTTTTTTTTGGTGGTTAAAGGTAAACAAACAACATGTTAAGTCCCCTTTACACATATATACAAATGAGCATATACATGCCCACAAACGAAAAACATACACACACATTCGCATACACTTAAACAACATTGACGAACATAAACATTCACGACTTCGCCGCTGCTCGTTCAGTTGTTTCCGTATCGCCGCAAAGTTTGGACGCGCTCGCTCCAGTCTCTTTATTAGCGAATTTCGCGCCGTTGCCTGGTTTTGATAATAAATACCAGAGTGCAACTTAAAACCAAAAATAAAAAAATAAGAAAAAAAACGGATAAACAAAATTAATGCCAATTGTGAGTGAAGTGCAAAGCGCTAAATCAGTTGAATCAAACCCAGATAGGCAAACAATCTAAAATAAGGCTTAATATATAAAATAAAATACATACAAGAGTTAATAGAAAGCGAAAGTTCAATTGCATTTTAAACACATTTTTTTTTAAATATTTTTTTTTTGTTTTTTAAAATTTCTTTTTTTGCGTACTTAATGCGCTTTAGTACTGACTTGGCCACAAAGGAAGCTGCATATGTTGATGTCATCTCAACGCATTCCATCTGCAAAATGCAAGAAAGATACAAACCTATCTGCATTTGGTCTGTGTATATTTTTGCTTATATGTTGGATACAAAGTACTCCAAGTACTACGTTCAAGTTTTGTTGCAATCTTCTTTCGCGTTTTGCCTTTTACTGTTTACAATAAAATACGGAGACACTCACACGCACATATAGTGTTGTGGGTGTGCTAGGTCACTCCCATTCAACACCCTGTTGCGCCCTTTTTTGTTTGTATTTAAATACATAGTCCTCTAACGAGCTTATGTACTTTTATCATATGTGTGTGAATCAACCCCTATATATGATTATGTAGAAAAGGTAGCAAATATTATTTTATTTATCTTTGTTATGTGGTAACTAGGATCATTTTTTAAGGGAGTTCTGAAAAGTGATACTCATGCAACATATTTTAAATATAACTTACAACGATTTCAAGTCATTTTTCGTAAAAACAAAATTACTCGTTTAATTTTTTAAGACCTCTTACTTCACTTAAAAATTCCAAATATTATAAACATAATATTTTCATAATTAGTAACCGTTAAAAGTGCTCTGTGAACTTTATGAACAACATTATTGCTATTTTTATGATTTTGAATCATTTCAAGTTGCTTAAAGGCTTTAATTGTCCAGCAATAAAAGCCCGAAATTGGGAAATAAATTTAATTTTAAAAGTGAAATAAATTTCTTAATCACTTCATGAAAATTATCAACTTAAGATTGAACTGTGTAAAATAGCTGGATATATAGAAATATATTGGGTTTTATATTCTGTGTCACTTATTTTGTTGTGAATTAATTGTAAAAACGCAATTAAAATTAGTGATTATTGGTTAGATTAACAAGGCTTATAGGAATATACATATCCAATTATATATAGAGATGAGCGTAAATTAATGGATGGGAACGTGTTTCGCAGCTTGATGGAGGGCTTGTACTCAAGTCATTTACAGATCATTAAAATTGCATGAAATCAACTACAAATTATATTTCCTTTTCCTATTTATCAATTAATTAAAAAGTTTATACATTGTATAAACACATGAATTTCCCCACATTTTCCTTTATTTAATTTGAAGTTCTTTCTAATTTACAAAAACTATAAATCAAAAGTTTGTTTGCTGTCTATGTATTGAATACATACTTTCAAGTTAATATAAAGTATTTTGACATAAATAAAATTAAAAGCTTATTTATTTTATTATTTAAAAAAAATATATAATAATATATATATATATATGTATAATTACTTATAATCAAGTTAAAATAATAAAAAATTGACAACGTTAAATCGTGACTAAGTGCAATTAATTTTAATTTATATATATATATATACATTTATATTTATATATTTTATTTTTATAAAAAATAATTTGAAATTATTCCGAAATAATTTTTTTTAAGTTAATCACATAAATATTCAATTTACAAAGTGTATTGAGAATAATCATATTATAACTTATACTGGAAGTTTTCACACTGAAAAATAACAATAGATTGATACGCTTAATATTATTCTGAAAATGTTGCTTAAAAGTAAATATATAAATATATATATGTATGTATTCGTGAACAGATAGTTAATATAGCGTGTTTCATATTGTTCTATAGGGTATTTTGTATTTAAAAAGGGTAATAATATTCAAGCCTACCTTTAATACAATGATTGTTGTGCTTATTATGATGAATAAACGTTAAATTTATACAATCTAATATATATACTTATTCAACATGAGTCCAGCTGCTCTATGCCCCCTCCTTGTGCTCCTGTCTAATGCTAGCAGAGTGCCATATATACGTATGTAAACAATTCTATATAGAAACGATCAGACAAACAATTAGCATACACAGACACACATGCATACATACAATATGATGTCGTTTTGGGTTTGGGCTCGCAAATATGCAAATTTTCAATTATAACATAGATACAAATTGGAGCAGCCATTTCCTAGTTAAAAGACCTATTATTTTCTAAAGCTAAAACTGAATTCTTTTTAAGCAGAAGCTAACTTAAGTTAAAAGGCTTCACATATATATATATATATAAAATAAATATATATAAAATGCAGAAGTTAAAAACGAGTTTAAGCAGCTCTCAGGGCAGACCTGAAAGTGCATTAATCCAATCCACTTTCAGAAGATGAACCAAAGACATTTTAAATGGAAGTTAATCAGAACTGAAATCAAAAAAAAAAAAAAAATTTTATTCCTTAATACAGGGTGCACCAATAAACTTATTGTCATAAGAGATTCTTAATATTTTTATTTATTTTACAATATTTTGTGGTCTTTGGGCTTATATATATTATAGACGGTGCGATATCTTTCGTGTATATAGAGAACTCATGGGTTAACAAAACCAAATGCTAATAAATGACACAAAGTTATCGTAAAGGTCTTAAACTTATTATGAACTATATAAATATATGTATACATATCTCCCCAATATATATATATATATATATAATATATAATATTATAAGCTGAATAAGTTTAGAAATTTGCTTTTTATTTATGTGCTCCACTGATAGATAATAGCTTACAAATAGATTGCTTACCTTTCATATATAGTATATATATATATATACATTTTTTTTGGTTAACTTCTGTATACATAATATTGGTTAATATCATATATTAAATGCACATATATATATATATATAGAATAAGATAATATATCAAATATGTCGGAAGCATTTGTGAAATGTAAATACAATTAATGAATCACAACAGCGAATTTGTTAGTTGTTTACCAGCAATAAATACATATATATTATTGTTATCGTCTCTAAAGCGTTGCGACTGCGTTCTGAACTGACTAGATACAGTATACACACGATAAAGCTTATACACACTTTAGCCTGGGAAGTCGCACTAAGAAGCATTCCTAGATAACTTCAACTTGAATTGCTTTGTTTTCAATTAAAATGTGTATGATTTTTACATATAAGAGTTTAGTTAGTTTAAACAGGTTTATAGTAGCAACTTATTGCTATAATGAGTGCTTACTGTACATAGATCTGCATTAAAGACGCTTTGCAAAAACCGAAACAAATTGTGATCCATCTGCCAGTCAACCATTCAACCAACAGGTTCAACAGACAGTACTCATCGTTACACTTCCACCTCTCTTGCCGTCATCATTTAATGTGCCTACTATAGTTAACATGACTTGGCAATTATATACAGAAATGTCATAAGGATCTAAATTACTTATGGATATCAACTTAATCTAATGTGTATATGTGATGTTGTTGTTCTAATCCAGATTAAGTGAAAATTTTTATTGTTACTTTAACAGGTTTTCCTTCTTTTTATTTCTTTCTTTAATGGCAAAAACACAAAGAAGCTTAAGCAGGACTTAGCTGGAAATAAACGCGTACATGAACCGGTTTCTTGTTCTTAATTCTGTTTCTTTTTGCTTCCTCTACTAATTAGCATGCGGAATGTGATAAAAAAAGCAATCCTGAAAATTTGCTTACATATAATTTAGCTCTCTGCTTTTTTTCATAGTAGCTCAGAATGCATTAAGGGAATGCTGACATAGACAAGAGGGAATACAATATAAATAGCTACAGTGAAAACTCGATTAAAATATAAAAATTCTTTATAAAGAATGACTCTACTTTTTTGTTAGGTAAATTATATGTGGGAATTTTAATAAATTTATTTTGTGGCAACAGATTTACTGATTAAATTTAAATATGAATCAGCTAAAGAAACAAAATAAAAAGATATATGAAAGAGAACAAATAAATGTTGTTCAGCAAGCTAAACAAGTTAGTTAATTTCTATACAAAAAAAAAAAAAAAATAAATAAATAAAAAGTTTTAGGAAAAAATAAAAACAATTTCAAAAATTTTTTAATCACTCATTAAAATAATATTACAAATATATTATTGAAAAAAATATAATTGAGATATTTATTTTTTAATTTATACTGTCGTCTGCAATCACAGTGATTGTTTTTTAATTGTACAGCTTAGTAGGTAACTACTGTGCTTATGTTAAACTTATGCTGCGTCGAAATAACGACACTTCAGCAGTTTTTTTTTTAGCAGTTAAGGATCGGGTTAGGTATCTTATAGCCAAGATTTCCTATAAAATTATTGTATAAAATTTATTTTGGGTCACCGACTGCATATATATATACATATAATATATATATATATATATAGTTATGTTTTTATGTATGGGTGATACTTATGTATTAGTGTTTTTTTTTTTTTTGTAATTGAAGGAACGTTAAGTAGTTAATAAGAATGCATGATGGAACTATGAATGCCAAAATGCTTAATGATACGCGTTGTTTTAGGAATTTAAAACTGCGAATTTATGCAATTGTTATTTATTATTATTACTATTTTTTTTTTTTTTTGTTAATACTTTTATAATAATAACATATCACACAATCAATCCAAAATAATAAAACAACAAAAACAAATAAAGAGGAAAAAGCAAAATAAACGCAGATTGTTAACGTTTGTCAAGGCCGCAAAAGCAAAAATTCAAAACGAATGCAGATAACATTTTACACTTGTTTTTTATTTCTGCTTCTTTTTATTTATTTTTCTGTTTATTATTATTTTTCTTTTTGCAATTCTATGTGTGTATGTACGTGTGTGTATGTGTGTGCTCGGCAAGCGAAAAAGGCTGCGATTATAATGATTAATTTTATATTTACTGTGCGTAATCGACTTTAATGCAGTCGCTGTGCAGGCCAAATTATATTGAAATATATCATTTTATAATATATATCAAAAGCACTACAACAACTACAACAACTTAAAGCGCAAAATAATACAAAACCATTTACATTAATCGAAGCGTATCAATCAGAAAAAAAAGAACAATAATAAATCACTTTTACAACAACATTTAAAAAAAATTAAAAAAATTTTAAACGCAAAAATTGTCGTATACAGCTTCAAATGTATTCTAAAAACAAAATATTTGTAAATAAGAAAATTTTATAAAATATCAGAAAAATGATTTTAAATTCGATTCTCTTGGCCAAGCAGCTAAAAATTATAACTAAACCTGTTAATATGATTAAGCCAGTATAATATATACTAACTAGAGTGGTCTCAGAATAAATTTATTAATATATATTCTGTTGTTTGATATTCAATTTGCAACTTTTCTTTTGAACTTCAATTGATTTTTGTTTTTCATCTTAAACTTGATTTTGGTTTAGAAATCGCAACGTAAATTCCATACATAATTTTGGTTTAATCAAGTGAGTAAATATGTTAAGCACTCGAATTAGATTTCTGCTGTCGTATACATTTCTATAACTTTGATATACCCATTTTAAACTATTTTAAATAAGCTCAGAGTAAATAAGTAAGAAATCTGTAGTCGAGTGCACCTGACTACAAAAGCCCCTTTGCCTACATATATAGGTATACACACACATACTCACAAATACACAGAGTTCGGCACGTACCTAGCCATTGCGCGCGCCTCTTAGCCCCCCGCGCTCTATAGTGCAGTACTTAATGTTGTATAACTTCCGTGTTTATTGTTGAATATTAACGAAATTCAGAACGTAGATCAGGAATGGTCTAACTATTATGTGTGTCAAAGAAATTTGAAAATTGTGCCGTATAATCGATTTTTTCGAATTCCGGGGGTCAAGAGAGGAAATTTGAAAATCTAAAACAAACTCGTATAGCGTACGAACATAACGAATCTAGATTCAAAATTTCGTTGACGGACAGACGGACGGACAGACAGGGCTAGATCGACTTATCTTGTCGTCCTGATCAGGAATATTTATACTTTATGGGGTCTCCGATGATTATTTCTATGTGTTACACACTTTTGGATTTTGCACATTTCCATTAGCTCCGCTTTGCTCTTTTTTATGGCAAAGGGGCTAAATATAAAAACGTTTATAAAACTATCAATAAATTGTCTGCTCAATCTCCGTATTGTTGGATAGGTAATGAAACAATCCGCAAACTCAACACGTATTTATTTAAGCTACAATAACAATAATAACAGCAACAACATACATAAATTTGACTAAAGCTTCATTAGGAATTTTTTTTTTTTTTTTAATAACAAAACACGCTTAAAAATATTTTGTAATTTCTCTCAAAGCTCAATTATCGTTATGGACCATACACGCAGCCTTCTAAGTAAACAGTCAAAGGATGTGGAATTTCAGGATGTCTTTTACACAGTTGATCAGCGTACAAATTTCTGTAAGTATTATACAAATATTTATTATATATATATATATTTATATATATATATATAATGAAGTATATTAATTTATTACCTTTATTATATTTTGGAATAGTTAAGAATAAATTTATTTTGTTACTGACGAAAGCATGAGAATTTATTTAAATAACTAGTTATGCTAGTTTAACATAACTACGTCGTAGATAAGGGCTCTTGAGATTTTAAACAAATTAGCTGGGACTCAAACCTTTACTGATACGCATAAAAAAACTTGCACGAAACTTAATCGTTCAGAAGGTGTGTGCAGCAAAATGCGTACATTTTGTGTTAAATGTTGCATAAAGTTCTTGCACAAGGGATGCATATATATATAAACGTACTTACACATACATATACATAATATGTATATGTTCACATTGAATTATTTAAGTGTTAGCATTTTTGCTATGTTTTTCAAAGCATTTTGTCTATGCTCTTCACATGCGTTATGAAACATCTAAACATAATAAAGCGAAATGTAACTTTTTATATTACTTGTTATTTGTTTATAATAATTTTATAAAGGTGTTGTTACTTATGAAATAAAAAAACTTGTCCAGACCAAGTAATATATTAAAACGTATAATAAAAAAAAAAATTAAATTAATATTTTGTAAGTTTTATTACTTAGTTTCTTGATTTGGTACATTTGCAGTTTAGTTTGTTTATGTACGCAAGTACCATTTCTATGTTAACTATATAGTGTAGATTTGTTTATATATACTATTTTTTTGTGCTATGTTAAAATATTCATTACACATTTTAATTTTGTTTTTAAATATTTTTTTTTTTTTAGTGTTAAAGTTTCGCAAATTGCAGTTAAAAGTTAAGCCGCAAGTCGCAATTTGTGTGACTTTGTTTCGGTGTCTTAAGCTATTTCACAATTTCTTGTTGTCTAGCCAAGCGCTAAGTGTTCCATAATTGTATACGTACTGTTCAGTATATATATATGTAAATATATACATATATAGTAAAAAAGGTTTTTAAGCTAAGCAATTTTTGGTTACTTTTTATGGTTGAAGCTAATGCCAATTATGAAATGTGCTACATAAATTTTGCATATCTTATATATCTGTATAAATTTGATAGTATATAATATAATGGATTTATTACATAGCAATTAAAGTTCTTTTTAAACATATAAGGTATAAAAGTAAGAAACTTAATAAATTATATTACAGATATATAGAGGTTAGATATATAAGTAATAATTGTTGCTCATATTTCTACTTCTTTAGTCTATTAACTTTATTACAGAAGGAATTGCCATAGTCAGCTGAACTATTTAAAAAATACAGGGTATTTGCCAAGTGTGTATAGCCATTATACAAGCAATACGTTGAATCCTAAGCTTGAAGGCTTTCTTGGTATTTTTTTCTCTTTCTTTTCTTTCGTTTTTTCGGCTTGTCAAATGCCAAATGCATTTGCAATTTGTGAACAAAACAAAAACAAGCGAACAGCTGTTGCCGTTGGTCATCAAAGTGGTAAATTTTGGCATTCAGTTAGTATCTTCCTCATTTTTTTCTTTTTTTTTCTTTGGTATAACGTTCAGTTCTCAATCATTCTCAATTCGCAATTCTCAATGGTGAAACAAGTTTCCAACAGTTCCATCAGTCATCAGGCCAATGTCTCTTGTGTCGACTTGTTTATCCATAAAGTTCACAGTACTTGAGTATTTCGCCATTGACATACAAATACAAAATGATTTCAACTGAAGCTCAGACATTTCTACATATAGATATACAATTGTATATATATATATATGCATATGTATGTGCATGTATGTACATGGTAGTGTAAGGCATTTGGCAGCAAGTCAAGTTCAGAGTACGCCAAGTCATAGAATTATACGTATACACGTGTATTCGTTTGGCATTTGCAATTTGAAAATGATTTTGGCTCGATTAAAAAAATAAAAAGACAAATTCTATTTACATTTAAAAATGGGCGTATATAGTGCATAACGATCAGCATTTACAATTACAAAATGCATCTGCCTATAACGACGATCCAATTATCAATCTTAAAATCAAAACTAAACATAAATTATTTATAACACCAGCAAGGTGGATTATAAGCCTTTCAATTAAATGCAAGTCTTATTGATACTTTATATTAAATTAGTCAATTTGTTTATGAATAGCTTCGAATCCTATTTATTAAGATTTCCTTTACTTGACTTTCATTTTGTGTAATTGGAAATTAGTTTCAATTATTTATAACAACTATTTATCCTTTTTTATATTTACAGCTGTTACTTGAAAATTGTATGCAAGAAATTAGAAATTTTAAGTTGACTTAATTTAAGTAAAGTCTTTAAAGTACAACCTGTTCAATGTTCAATATACATGCAAAAAAAAAAACAGTTAATTTAATTAAAATATGTTAATAACATATACATTTCGGCGCTTGGTTTTTCAATTAGGCTAGTAATTTATATTTGTTTTGTTAGTTACTAAATGAGTTGCTGCATGTGCTTCAAAATGTGTTTCTTCAACTTGTAAAATAATCAAATTTAATCATTTTCGTTACTCATACGCCATGTGCAACGTGCACTGCTAGGCGCGAGATGTCACCAAACGCTATACTTGCAGTCGCATATATGGAATATTACAATAGAAGATAAGCAGTATCGTAAATAACGAATAAATATATGTATGTATATATTTTTATATAAGTATACGATGTATGTATGTATGTAAGCATACATCTATCTACAAATTGTGCACAGTTACAAGCTACTTCCTCAAGCGTCAGCAGCAATGGAAATGATTATACTGTAGCTAAGTTACGACGAGCTGTGAATAACGAACATCATTATCTACATCATGATTATAAACATCATAATGACCATGGGCATAAACAACAATAGCAACAACCAGATTATGCTCTGACATACAGCAAAAAACAAATATACACACAAAAACAAAAAAAAAAGTTGAGAGAAAAACATCAACAGCAACAACAACAACAACAAATTGATCAACTTTGATTGAATAATTTTTTCTCTTTACTCTTAAAGCGGCGCTTTCATTGAAACTTGCTATGGAATTTCACATTTTACTCAACACTTTTCAACATTTCCACGATTTATGTACCTAAGCATTAACTCGCATATAATGCATATATAGGTATATATGTGTATATATATATACACGTACATATATATATGTTTATATAGCCTTTATGTATTTCCAACCGACATAATTGGCACAATTATTTTGAGTACAGTGTACCCACAATGCAATTGTTTTGTATTTGAATTGAATTTGTGTGCCAAATACCGAATCAAAGCAGAATACAAAAAGGTTAAACAACCTTTTACAATACGATATAGTCTATATCGTATACTATATGTATGCAAATCTGTATACACACATTTATATATATATATATATATTTTATTTGATCAAAATTCATCCTTTTATTGCCTTGTGAAAGCTATCAATTTAACTTTACTAAGGATCAAATAACTTAATACTTAAAAAATTTTGATATTAGAAAGATTGTAAAGTTACTGCATATCTCTTATGGATCGGATAATGTATTTTATATTTATGTTTAAGTTAACAATTTTATAGACAAACAGGAAACAAGCAACAAATTCATCAATTGAGGACAAAAAAAAATATATAATCTTTAAGCCCAAACTGAGTCAATAATTTCATATCTAAGGCAAGCAGATAAAGGGGAAATTGTTTCTTACTTGATGTAAGCTTTAGAGTATAGCTCGATAAAATAGTATAAATATATTTATTTATACAATATGAATCCGTTAATTATAGGTTTAAGTTGAAGTAGTTGTCATCAAATTAAAAACGTGAATCAGCTTTAAATTTGAAATGAATCTATCATATAATTAACTGTAAAAAGAAAAAAAAAATAGTTGGAAAATTTTAAGTATTGTATGTAATTAATATATTATAATTTATAATTGTAAAACACTTAAATATTTATATATAATACTTAAAGAATAATTGTTTTTTTTTCAGTATTATTAATATTTATTAAAGTGAAAATAATGCAAGTGCTGTATAAAATTCCAAAGTAATATGAATTCATTAAGCCTAATCAAATCGTGTTTGATGTATACAGTTATAGTATAGATACGTGTTTTAATCATATCTAAGTGTTTTGGTAGATTTCTATATTTAATTTGCTTTTAGTTACGTATCAATCTTTGACAACTTCAAACAAATTGTCTAAGCCCAAGGTTGGGGCATGTCGGATTGCTACTGCATTCTAATCATGCAACAAATTATTTTATATATATTTCAATTTGAACTGAAGCTATCCAAAGTACAATTTTATTATGTAATTAAGGGTTTGCATTAATTACAACTTACAAACATTGTTTGCTATTACAGTGATATTATACCAACTTTGATAACAGATAATAGTTCGATAATAATACATATATAAAATGCTATAACTAAAGTATATATTAAAAGCTGATACAGTACACACTCATAAATAAGTACCAGTTTATGGGTAGGTTATACTATAATTATTACTTATAACTACTTTTAGTAGAAGAAAGCAGACTATCATTACATATAAGTGTATCATTTATATATAATTTTATACTAGAAGAAATTTGTTGTTTTTTTTTTAAATTTCTGGTAACCTTTTGCACCAATTCTGCATATAGATTAGAAATTATATATCTATATTTTATAATCTATCTTTAGCTTTAGCTTATTTAGGTAAAAGTTTATTTTAATAAATAGTAATATATATATTTTATAGTATAGAAAATTTCAGTTACTTTTATTAAATTTTATAATAAATTCCCATTAAATTAAATCAGTTTTGTATGTTAGTTTTACTAGTTTTTTTTTTTTAAATAATAAATTTTAAATGCATAAAAAAAACACAAAATATAAAAATGTAAATGTAAATTAAGTAATCAAATCAATGTTGTAAGTTTTTTTTTTTTTAATTTGTTTTGTTGCTTTGGTGAGTTTTCTGTTTTATCTAAGTAACTTCTGTTCAATCGCTCTATTTATGATGTAAGTTTTGCATTTCCTTATAAAGCATCTTCGTTATGTTTTATTTTCATTTTTTTTTCTCTATTATGCCTTTTATTTTATTCGTTGCTTGAACATTTTGAAGTAGGAATAGAAGCTCAATATTGTGTAATAAAACTTGTTTATAATGTTTGAACAATGTTTGACTTATTTAACTAGTATAGAATTAGTGTTGTTTATGTCTATTTTAATTATCGTATATATCAATGTTTATTAGAACTTTTAATATTCTTTGATCTAATTAAGCTTACAAACTCAAAGAGTAACCAATAAAAGTAATATGAAGACAAATACATGAATGAACATAAATATTAACATACTATTAATTGAACATAATTATATGATGAATGAACATAAATATATTGTTTGGGCTATTGATGCTGATCAAGAATTTATATATATCAAGAAAACGCTGTAAATTATATTTTCTAAAAGAATTAACCGCTTAAAAATAAAAGCATTAAGAAAGTGAATTTATATAGCTAAAGTTCAGTTCAAGTTGTCTTCTTTGTGATCTATTGGTAGCACCTTGTATTTAACCTTTAAATCTATATCAATATATGTATATATGTATCTATCTGTGTGTGCTAGTATCTATATAAAAATCTTTAGAAATCTTATAGCTTATGCAGTTTTGTATGCTTGTTGCACATAAATAATTCGAGTACTCGAAACTCAACCAAAAGTTGCTCCGAGTTTTCGTGTCGTCACGTTTTACACGCGAATAACAGCTTTTTGTGTATATTTCCCGGCTCACACCTTTTATTTATTTTTTTCTTTTTTGTATTTAATTCACAAATTGGTCACGTCGCACTGTCAGTGAGTCATTTTGAATGTATTGTTTTTTATTTATATTTTATATATATATTCTCTCTGTTTTCTTTACTTTGTTTGAGGGTAAAGTTTATTATGTGGCGCCAAAGTTAAGATCACAAAGTTCCGAAATATTTGCAGACACAAATCTTGGTGAAATAAGAAAAAAAAAACATAAAAAGAATAAAAACAAAAAAAACAAATAACTTAAGAATTTCGCAGCATTTGTTGAACAAACTTAAACAAAAGTTTTTTTTTGTTTTTTTATTTTTATTTTTATTTAACCAACAATCAACAGGCTAATTGATATGTACACTTGGCCACTGGTCTATAAACGGCAAATATTGCTACCATGATTTACTATACTTTGAGCTTTATGTTGTCTTTGACCTTCTTCCCTTCTTCTTCTTCTTAGATTTATGTCTACAAATATAAATACGAGTACGAATATGAGTATGAAGACGATACAAACTTTTTGCATTTTGCACTTTGAATTTCAATTTACCAACACATTACGTGGGTGGTCCATATGAATTGTATTTTTGGTATTTGACATGAAAACAGAAACGAGTCGATAGAGTAGTATATATGCTTCACACAAATGGGTTTCACTATTAGATACCCTCAAACCATATCTGAAAGGAATTTCAATTTACCAACCAAATGACGTGGGTGGTCTAATCATATTTTTTGTATTCCATATGGAATCCTATAGTAGTAAAAACAAAGAGTAATTCGCATGGGTTCCATTATTTGATACCCCGTTTCCTTTTATACAAATGTATTTTTGGAATGATGAAAATTGATTTAAGACAGCAATCTTAGCTCAAGTTTAAATTACGCAACATAAAAGCTGTAAACTTAGTTTGTTAACAATATTATTTCTTAAACCTTAAACAGGTCTGGAATTTGGCATCAGATCTATATAGCATATAGAATAAACCTTTCAATGTGCGCAAAAATCTTTAAATTCTTATTTTAAAAAGAAATATTTTAGACAGAAGCAAATTATTGTCAAAAACAATCAAGAATTCATGAATAATTTATAAGTTGTGGATTAGTCACATAATTATGCTTGTAGATATGAAGCCCAAGAAACTTGATATAAATACATATATATATATATATATTCCTAGTTCATTCCTATCTGATTTTATATACTTATACATATATATGTATAGATGTATAAGCTAAGGCGAGGTTCAAGGTACATATTGATTTGATAGCTAATTTCTAGATTATGTTAAAGTCAGTCTAGACTATAGACTATAGACGAATCAGTTGTGCAGTTTCAATGCTGTTGCCAATGTCTAATCGGAGAGTAGTCAGGGTCAGATTATGTGTTTGGATCATTCAATTAAATTTTTCCTTGATTCCCTTTTTGCTGCACAGTAATTGATATATACAATTGACATTTGCTTAACCTTATCTAAATGCAATATATATATATATATATATATATATTCATTTCCAGTTATTTAGAGTCTCTGCGTTTTTTAAACTTGATAATCATTAAGTTTAAGCTTTATTGGTTAAATGCAAAACTCATTAACAAACTTGTAATAATTTTGTTTCCTTAAGTATATACGACATATATATAAAATATGATGAGTATAACGTCTAATTATTTGATTATTTTTTTTTTACAGTGAATAATATATATATGTATATATATTATTACAAATAGGGGGGACTCTGATAGAGATAAGATTATTATTATAAAAACTGTAACCTACTAGCATAATTTTTATTTTATTCACATTGTATTCACATCTCATCAGACACTGTTTAAGGCTATTGATAACACCGTTTCGACATTGACATAATTATATTTTTGCATTTTTTTCCTTCTTAATATTAATTCATTTGTTTTTTTGCAACACGTGACTCAAAATAAATACATATATTAGAGTAATATACAGAATATCAAATTATCATTTTTCCTTTTGAAATATTTTAGGTTGATTCTATTCATTGATTATTCACTTACCATTTACACGATGATCACACATTCAAACTGTCTGGCAATCAAAACTTTAAGCTAATGTCATTGCTTTTGTTTTGGTAATATTCCTTATTTATTATTATTTATTAATTATACATTTGCGTGTGGCTTTGCCCCCGTTTTCTTTTTATTACACGCCAATACCTAAAGTACATACAATATCTAGTTTTTTTGGGAAGTCTTTTTTCATTCTGGCTAAAACATAAATAATATAAAATCAATCTATCCCAAATTGATCTATCTTATTCAAATTTAAATAGTTTAGACAGTTGCTTATATCAAATTGGAAGCACTTAAACCATGGCTTGGAATATATATTGTGTTTTTCCTGGATATTTCTAACCAAGCAATCTTATGACTTTGGTATCAATTATCATGGGTATTCTAAAGGTGCTCCCACAGATCTATAAGTCATAGAGAAAAGCTGGTTCGAATTTAAATTATTGTGCAGTTAGTTGATCAAATTATCCAAGTGATCTGTATTAAGTATATTTTATACATATACCATACATATTATGTAAATAATTTCGTTAATATGAATAATAATTTTTAGTATAGTTTCTGTATAATGATACTTAAAACTTCTTAATTTAAGCTATATATTGTAAAGGCTTTGCCATGATCCATTGTTAACATATATAAAAGATGTACATACATATAACTAATGATGTTTAACTTCTAATTAGCCAAAATGAAAACAACACAAAAACTTTTTTTTAAACTAAAAAATATAGAATTTAATTAAATATAGCTATCTATAGATAAATATGTGACTGTATATATATATATATATACATATAATTATAGATATATATATATATATGTATGTGGGTATAAGAACTTGTTTACCACTTTAAAGACAAAACTTGTCTATAACAATCAATCAGAATTATTTATTATTTGAATTCACGCTTCATTTAAATGACTAGCCAAATACCATAAAAAAAATAAAAATTAAAAAAAGAAACATGAGCTTAGCATCTTCTCCAAAAAAAGTGCAAGTCATGTTATAATTACGATAACTGATCTACACTTGACAGTGAACTTGTGCGATATACATATATATATATATATATAAACACATATATTTTGTTGTAGTTGTAGTTATAGTTGTTGTTGTTGCTGCTGTAGAGTAATTAAGCTTTAACGGCACTCGTTTTAGGATTACAACCTAATTTAATGACTTTATCGTAATAAAGTTGGGTAGGTCAGAAAGTAACACACAGCAAGTATGCAAGAAGAAGCATGAATAAACAAGTTTAAACATTTATTTTTTTTGCTGAATGATTTTACAAGCAATTAAATCAATAGCATAGCTTAACTTAACACCAGCTTATTTATTTATATTTAGCTTTTGGTAGGGTACATAAACTTCGTCATTTTAGAACAGAAGAGAAGAAAGAAAACTATATGTATAAATAAAAATATTATTATGTTTTATTTCTAGTCATATTTATAAATTGGCAAAATATTTTTATAAATTGCGTCGTCATTGGTGACTTTTAAATTTTTATATAAAAGATATTTTGTAAGCAGAGTCTATTTTTATCTTTATTTTCAATTATTATGATTTATAGCATTTTAAACTCTTTATAACTAAAATTTTATAAATAAACATATATAACTATATTTATTTATAGGTATATAATTTTTTTTTAATATTTATATATATTTTATCTTTATTTTCAATTCTTATGAATTATAGCATTTTAAACTCTTTATAACTAAAATTTTATAAATAAACATATATAACTATATTTATTTATAGGTATATAAGCGATAC